>JAHPZR010028420.1:0-17500 GCA_019787425.1 Platygyra sinensis
CCCTGAAAATAAAACGGACAATAGATTTTCGTTCAAACTTTGCCCACTGAATATTTATCATATGAGAACTTCAATTTTGAAATGAAAAAAGGGGGGTGCCACATACTCATTAAGGAGCACTGGGGCATTGAAAATGACCCATTTTGGCATTATTTAACGCTTATTACAAGAACGCATTCCCAGTAATAATTGTAAATTTTTGTGACCGAGACTCATGAGAACACGCATTAAACTGGAGTCAATGCGTTGTATCGGACACAAATAAACTTTTTAAGTTTGATTTAGACAGAAAGCTGAACCTTGATTAAAATTTCAACCAAATTTCTTGACATAGTTACCATAGGGCAAAATAGAAAAGACCACAGTTTACTTGCTATTTTCGCTATTTATTAAATTTTCAGCAATAGAAATCAGATCAGTCTTTCCTCAAGCAAAGTTTATGATAAGTTGATTACAATGACTGGAAAAAAAAATTGGCGGTGCCCATGCTCGTTGGTGAGCTATAGCCATTTTTCAACTGAAAGAGCTCAATAACAAGGCAAATCCGCCATGTTTCAGTGTGCACGTGCACGAGAGCGCGCTAAATGACGCCATAAATTATGCGCAGAAAGGATGCGCAGTGCAATTGTGAGAATAACCTTAATGTCACCCAACGCATAAACTTGGAAATTAAAATGTCTTCTATAAGAAAATGAGGAAACTATCGAGCTTGAACGTCGTAATACGTCAAGGTTTCATAAGGTCTTATGTCTGATGACAGTAAAAACGTCAGTAGGATTGCTAATCTTGTAATTTTGGAAAATGATGACGTCCACATGAAAACAAAGAATTGAATCACACATGAAGGAGTTGCTCAGTACTCACTCAATTCGGTTTGATTGACAGATTAATTCCATCAAATTGCTCTGCGCCACCCGTACCCGCCCACTGCCACCCGCTACCCATTACCCACCACCGATACCCATGGAAAAGTGCTGCCGCTAAAACGCAGAGAAATCAATAGCTGCTGGTGTCGTGGATGACTTATTTCCAGTTCTCTCGGTCTTCAGATGGCGGCCATGTCACATTCCGGACCCTGGGGCTTTACATTGATAAGAGCATTACTGTACCTTTTAGGCGCAGATCCATTCCGTTTTCCATCGTTTTACACAGCTGTTAACAGAACTCGGTCAGATTTTCCAAAGTAACACAGAAATCCAGGAAAGGGAATTGCATAGAGTTGAAACACGAACACTTTCCTAGTGGAAGCACGACACCAGAACCCCTCTATTAGATTGGTCATTTGACCAAGTATGATGGCCTTTAGGTGAACAAGAGACACAGGCTCATGAACCTTGATACTCTTAATATGAGGTAAAATAGTGATTTTAATCTCTTTCAAAAGATAAGTGCATGACGGGTTTTTGCAGTCGTCATAAAATGCTAGAAAATTTGAAAAGTTTAGGGACTTATGGTCATTACTTATGTGGGGGGGGGGGGGGGGCTGGGGGGCCAAAAATCATGGGGTGGGCCCAGGCTTATTTTTTTAGAGAAAAGGGGTGGGCTAAAAAAGAATTTCATGATGGTTGGAGGTGGGTGATTGTGTGTTTTGTAAAGAATCACACTCACTACCAATTCATGTGGAAGATCTAAATAAATTCTAATGCAATGCTGGACATAAAATATAACACAACTGGATGTCACATGTAGCAATCCAACCTAAGTATGGAGAATCAGAGATGTGGGCACTTAATATCAATAAATAAACATAAGCCCTATTGGGAAGGCTTGCATGCTTCCTTTTCTTATAATATAACTGTCTGGGAGCTTTTACTACCTGAAGCATGAAACAGCTAGAAATCATTATTGGTTTCAATAATGGATTATTGAATTCATTATTCAATTTAGTGAAATCAAATTGGTTTCCAATTTTCAAATCAAAAACAGTCTGAAAATTCGTGTTTAATTGAATAACTATTTTTCGTTTAATGACCCCCACATAAATAATGACCAGTCCCTTACATGGTTTTGGGGGACGCTGTCTCAAAATTAGAGACATTTGTTAGGATTTTGAATCATATTTCAAGGTCCATAACCCTAAAAGCATCATGCTTGGTCAAATCGACCGACCTCAACATGATTTTCATATCAATCAATCAATCAATCAAAGACTTTATTTTACTTCGAATTAGTTGATAGCAAATTGCTAATATCTCCGAAGAAAATAAATCTATAAAATAATTAAAGTAATCAAAAAAAAAAAAAATGAAATAAATTACATAAAAATAAATTATAAATATTATGTACAAGTAATTTTAAGAATTATAATATTGGTCACAAAAAGAACAGCATTCACTTTCCAGATGGACAGTTTGAAGTGCACTTTTGAAGGCAGCAAGAGAAGTGGATACACGGACATTATCTGGCAATGAGTTCCATAATTTGCTGGCATGATATCGAAATGAGTGAAGACCATAATTTGTTGTATTTACATGTGGAATAATCAGTCTACGTTTGCCTCGTAAACCAATGCTGATTTGGCGCTCGGTAAAAAGATCAGAGATATAACTAGGTGCAGCATTATTTAATGCTAAAAAAACTAATATAAGCATATCATTTATCCGACGTGCTCTTAGACTGGGCTGATTAATTTCTTGTAATAATTGTTCATAGGAGTTATCAAAATCATTAAAGACGAAACGAAGAATAGATTCATTAAGTTTCTCAATCATGTCAGCATTTCGCTTGCCACAGTGGAACCAGACGGTGGAACAGTAAGTTAAGTGTGGAAGAAAATAAGCCAGATATAGCTTCTTCTTGGCATGAGTAGGGATGAAATGTTTATAACGTTTCAGAACTTGCAACTTGCGGCTAACCTTTCTGACAGTCTCCTTAACATGAACATTGAAATTAAGATCTCTATCGATATAGACACCAAGAAGTTGTATTGTATTGGCAATATCAATTTCAATACCATTAAGTGAAACATGGAGATCGTTGGCATTAATTCCAAACCATGTAGAGAGACATTTGCTTGGATTAGCTGTCATACCGTTTGCCTGAAACCAATCAGATACTAAAGTCAGATCACTTTGCAGAGTGGTCTGAGTTGTGACTGGGTCCAGTCCATGGAGAAAAAGTTGAGTATCATCAGCATAAGAATTAATTTTAGAGTTGGTCGGCAAGAGTAACAAATCATTAAGAAAGATATTAAATAATAAGGGTCCGAGAACAGACCCTTGAGGCACGCCTTTACAAAGAGATAACCAGGTAGAGTGGGCATCGCCAATCTTTACCCTCTGAAATCGATTTCCCAAGTAGCTTGCTAGAAATTTAACACTGTTCTCTGAAAGGCCATATGCTTTGAGCTTTGATAACAATAACTTATGGGGAAGGCAGTCAAATGCCTTCGAGAGATCAATGCCTACCATGGCTGCATGCTCCTTACTGTCTAAAGCAGTCCTTAGTTCCTCAAGCAGACGTAGTAGCGCAGTCTGGCAGCTATAGTGTTTACGATATGCTGATAAATAAGGTGACATTTTATCCTGAAAGTAATCACAAAGTTGCATAGAGAGAATACGCTCGAAAATATTGTTGAATGCAACTAGCACAGTAATTGGTCGATAATTAGATTTTAGATTTTCATCTCCCTTCTTAAAAACAGGTGTCACTTGTCCATACTTCCAGGGAGTAGGATATCCACCATTGGATATTGAGGTGTTAAATAACTTAGCAAGAGGATCAGCAATAATGCCAGCACCGTCTTTAACAAGGCGGACAGGAATATTATCATAACCAGCTGCTTTAGAAGAGGAAAGTTTCTGTATGACTCCCATAACTATAACTGGATTGGTGGATTTGAAGCTGAAATTGTGAGAACAATCATTGTTTTGCATAAAGCTCTTAATATGAAAAATACTTAAATGATCAGAGAACCCATAGCTGAAGGGATCATCATTAAGTTCATGAACATTAGAGGCAATGTTAACAAAGAAGTCATTAAAGATGCTGGCGATTTGCTGTTTATCCCTTAAGAAGTTATTATCCTCAATCAGGTTAATGTCATTAGAATGACTTTGTTTAGATCTAAAAATTGGGCCAAAAAATTTCCAAAATTCTTGAGGTTTGGTGACAGAATCATGAGCTTTTCTCTGAAAGTAACAGCCAATTGCCTTCCTCCGTAAAGAGGTGCAAACGTTCCTCTGTTTCTTGTAGTCAGACCAGCTGGACTCAGTGTGTTGTCTCATATACTTTTTCCATAATCTGTTTCTGAGACGAATTGCTCGCCTCCATTCATATGGTGGTGTCAGTTTGTTGATTTTTTAAATTTGAAACTCCTCCCAGTTCCCTGCTGAATTCGGAACAGCCAATTGAGAAGGATAAAGTAGTGGTATTTAGGAACTTGTCCCTCTCCCTTAGTACATACGTGTTTACTTATGTTTACTTGATAATATTCCCATGCACAAGGTTAAACCTTTTCTTTTCTTTGGACTTTTAACCCACAAACCGCAGGAGACAATTTATGGGTGAGAAATGATAAGTTGGAAACCAAGATGTTGGAGATCCTAGATTGAAATTGAGACTGCCCAGAATGTGAAGTAAACAATTTTGGACTGGGAGATGAAAGAAACAAAGATAAAAAAAGACTTGATGACTTATTATTTTAAGTGGTACTATGAAGGAAATCGCATCTTTCCTATCGAAGCCATTTTAAAACAAAACAAGTAGTCTGTATGAGAAAAATGCAGTTTACCATTTTCAAATATCTCTTTCCGTTCTAGAGATATTCATTCAAGTGTTTGAAATATGTAAATTAGCCATTCAAGTAATGACGTCATATATTCAACCAAACTTTGATCAAATATGATGAAAAAGATATCTCAGCCAGTTTGTATCAAAAATGTTCAATTCTTTGCAGTAAAGGTTCTACTAAATATGCTCTACAATACGAGCTTAACAGTTTTGTTACCAAGGCAACATACTGGGTTCAGACCTCCCCAATATTAAAGGTATTTATGGCCACCTTCAGTGTTTCATTTTAATATTTGCAGATGGTGCCTCGTATGCATGATCTAGCAGCTCTATTTATATACTTTGAGATAATAATTATTGGGTTGAGTGTATGACGTTATCAGTCATCTCATTTGCATATTTTACACATTTTTCAAACTTAAATATCTCTGGAACTACTGCAGATATTTGCAAATGATAAACAGTGTTTTTATTCCTTCATAGGATTCTATATGTGATACACTAAAATATCAAGGGGTAAAAATTTGTTCATAGTACCACTTTAAGCAATAGAGCACTTTTCCCGTGTTTACATAGTCCCATTTAAACATGAGGAGGGTTGGGAGAATTAAAGACAGTTATGCAAACCCGAGACATAACTTTCAAGAATTCTCCCAACCCTCAATCAAGTGTAAGATGAGGCTCTTAAAAATACGCACAAATCTGAAATGTCACAATTACCGTGTTTACATACTTTCATCTAAACAAACCAATTGATCAATGAGAGCACGTGTAGTGGCTCAGTTATTTCATAAAGAGGCTTCCAAGATTTCAAGATCAGATAAAAAGTTTCCCTGACCTAAGAAAAAAGAAAAAAATCCTGTGAGGTCAGTTTTGTGTATAGGGCCACTAAGGTTGAGAAGAAAAAATTTTTCCTGTAACATCTGTGGGGTGGAAATAGTTGTTAATGGAGGTTCAAATTTTATTCTTATAATTATATTATTTTCTTATACCAATTCCTGTCACTTCCTAAGTGTCTAAAGCATTAGTATAAATTCTAGTCATACACTGACCAAAGATCCCCAGCAATGGGAAGGGGGAAATGCTCCCATATATAAGCTATATGGGTATGTGCTGCTGTGAAGGGTATGGTTTCCAGGCAGTTTTTGTTGTAGAGTATAAAAATCAGACAGGTTTGGTCAAGAATAGGGTGCAATTTACTAAGGAAGTGGACTGTGTAGGGTTCTTTACCTGTGGTTCTATAATATTTCATTTTAGAATTAATTGTGCAAACAGACATGCAACAATTTACGAATATTACTTACTAATATTTACTTATTACTAATTAATCAACTGGTTCTCTATTATGAATGCCATTCTCTGATTGGCTACACTGCCCAGTAGCTATTTTGTTATAGTGAGTAGTGTGGCAGTGTGCCCTTATTAACAAAATGATGACTGCTGCTTGCTGTTTTCAAAGTGTCTGTGGAGATGATTTAAATAAAGCTTTGAATGACTGAGATTTTTAGTAAAAAAGCTAGATTTTTCGCTCTCAGTTTCTTAATGCTTGATAGTTGACTTGAGCTGTGCCCTTGTCAACTATGACATGATAGAAATCTTGAACTCATAATCTGATAGTTTAATTTTTAAAGGGGCTCAGTCACGGTATTTTGAGATGTTTTGAGCATCGACAAAATTACCACGAAATTGAAGGAAACCTAAAAATAATACTTCATAATGATAGAAAAACATCAAAGAGATGATAATAAACCCTAAAGGAACCAGGATGGTTAAGGATGGAGAAGATTGACACGGATTGTAAACAACGAAACTGAAAAGTTAAGCTAAACTTTTCAAACCATTTAACCGTGACTGAGCCCCTTTAAAGAGATCCTTTTCCTGTGAGCTGTTAACAGTTTCTCTATTTTGCAATACACCTATCAAGCTATTTTCAGTCATAAAATATATGGTAGTGAAGTTGAACAGTCCTTTGTGGGCTTAACCAAACCAGACTGTGATTATTAAGTAACAAATACCTTCCCTGGTGTTGCTCAGAGAGGTGGGGGTGTGTGGATTGTAATGGCAAGAATTGAACTACGGTATGTATAATTAGTTATCACACTGGGTCAGGGACAAACTGTCAACTGAGGACTCTGGACAAAATCCTCCCATTGCAACTGCTTGCTGAAGTATTTCCCTCCCAACTTCCCCAAAAAGCAAAGATCACATAATTAGCAACACTCTCCTTTTACTCTCCCTTGTAAAATACCTCTAAAATGTTCAAAATTCAAAGTTATGGTAAATGTTCTCTTCATAATAAGAGAGATTGATTTCCTCATTACTGTGGGTTGTTGGTCATCTCTCTCTCTCTGTTGGGTCCATTAAATCACTGCTTTAACTTGCAATTGCATATTTTTGTAAAAATGTTATCCAGTTGTGTGTACCTTGATAAAATATCTTTTTAATGCATCATTTTCAGGATTCACAATTCAAGTTGTTTAATGGCTACGGGAATTCCAAAACTTTACTGTGCTTGGTTTTGTCCTTTTGCTCAAAGAGCATGGATTGCTCTGAAAGCCAAAGGCGTGGATTTTGAGTACATAGAACAAGACCCTTATCATAAGACACCCGAATGGCTCTCCATCAATCCTCGAGGAATGGTGCCTGTCATTGTTCACAACAACAATGCGATTTATGAAAGTTCAGTCTGCATTGAGTATGTTGATGAAGCATGGCCCATGGAACCAAGATTGCTGTCTACAGATCCTTACCATAGAGCTCATGCAAGGATATGGGGAGATTTTATAGGCAAGAAAATTACCCCATTGTTTTATTCTCTTCTTATGAAGCAAAGTGAGGCAGAACACCAAGAAATCAAGCCTCGGTTGATAAGTGAACTGCTTGAGCTGGTGAAAGCGATGGATCCGAAGGGGCCGTTTTTTCAAGGTGACAAGCTCGGATTTGTTGATATTATGTTGGCTCCCCATGTGGCAAGGTTCTTTATTCTCAAGCACTATCGTGGTTTTGAGGTACCTAAAAGTGAAGAGTTTGAGAGATTTCATCATTGGTGGGAAGCTGTGAAGAATGCTCCTGCCGTTAAAGCCACATTACAGGATGAGAGCAAATTGTTGGATAACTACCAACGATATGCTGATGCTAGTGTCAAGTCACAAGTTGGTGATGCCATAAGAAAAGGTGGACCAATGCCTTGAACTTGGAGGTTTGAAATACTACCAACAAACATTTGGCATGCAACGAAGACATTTGCTGTTCTGCGTAGTAATGGGTCTTGTGGTTGGCTTAAATTGTACATACCCCGTTTAGACCTGTCATCCTGACCGTTAAACTATTTAAGATTTTTTTTAAATATTTATAATTTTGAAGTAAACCCCGCCAAATTTTGGAGCTGTATAGACATAGTAACTATGGTATAGATTAAAACCATGAATTTGATATGATGTGACTATGTATCATTATATTTCTCGGAAGTTGATGTTTCCATGGCAGCCTTATTTGGACAAAAATGAATTTTTTCAAGTTTGGAATTATTTATTTTGATTACTTTTGAGCCATATGTTTGACCTATCTCTGAAATGTACGCTTCTTGAAGATTGATGCTCTTGAATTGATCTGTACGTTACTTTCTTTCCTCTTGTTCTTACGCCATCAAATTTGAGCATGCTTTGGGTACTCTTCAATTATGCATTTTTTTTATTATGCAGATATCATTTGTATATTATGAATCATGTAATTTGTGGACTTTTTTATTACGCGAAAATTTAATATGCCACTTTATTACGCAACTTTGCTATGCCAATTTTATTTTATGTAGTTTTTAATGTCCGTTTTTCTCAGTTTTTACAGTGTATTTTATCCTGTATCATACAGTCGAGCTTCCACTGACGACCAACTGTTTTGTCCTGGTGGATCATCCATACGTCCACACAAAGAGAGGATAACCTCTGAACAACAAAAATCCATTTGTGTTGAAACTTGATCCACACGGAGATACCTCGTGTTCGACTGTATCTTGCAACCAATTTTATTGTAGGCAAGATTTTATTTTAATAAATTGTAGGCAAAAAAGAGTACAAATAAAGATAATAGTTGCTTTTTTAGAATTTTGATAAATGTTTAGATTTTGCAGTTATTTTAATTGTTTTACTGCTCCCAAATAAAGGTATTCATCCATCTCTTTCTTGTGTGCACTTGTTCTTTTTAGTCTTTTTCAGTTGGTAACTTCCTTTTTTATGCTGTTGGATGTCATTGTTTTTGCGCCCTCTTGTTTCCTTCTTTGTAATGCAATAATTTTATTCTCGTTTATCTGATCTGCTTTTTACTTTTTTGCTTCATAACGATCGATATCATGCATTTAAGTTCTTCCATGTATTCGTGTATTCTTCCACATGTCGCATGAAATGGGACGACATTCCGTGATGAAATTAAATTCCCCGGCAAGATTGTACAGCAAAAGACAATCAGAGATTACTTAAAGGGGCTCAGTCACGGTATTTTGAGCATCGACAAAATTACCGTTAAATTGTAGGAAACCTGAAAATAATACTTCATAAAGAAAGAAAAACATCAAAGAGATAATAATAAACCATTAAGGAACAAGGATGGTTAAGGATGGAGAAGATCGACGCGGATTGCAAACAACGAATTTGAAAAGTTTAGTCAAGCTTTTCAAACCGTTTAACCGTGACTGAGCCCCTTTAATCTTTGACATCTGTAGAACCTGAAGAGAAATGGTTTACTATATTTTTTAAGACGTTGGCGCTAATTGTTTCTATGCATCCTTAGGGTTTGGCATGACGTGGTGGGTGAATCTCACCACGTTAAGCATTAGCATAATTTTAATTACAATGACAATGACAGGGCAGATGGCTATTGCTATAGCCTTACCTGACCTTACCTGGACTTAACAATCTTAACGGTCTCACCTCGTTAATACGGTCACCCCGTTAATACGGTCACTCCGCAGGAGCTCATTACCCGGCACCTCGTTAATACGATCACACCGTTAATACGGTCACCCTATTAATACGGTCACCCCGTTAATACGGTCACCCTATTAATACGGTCACCTCGTTAATGCGGTCACCCCGGTCACCCCGTTAATACGGTTATGTATCAGTCAAATCGAAGCTTGAACATCCCCCCGGGCATACCCCGGGCATTTGACGCCTCTTTTTACCCGGGGGGGTGAGGAATTTGATCGCTAGCCTCGATTTCATGTTACGAGTCGCGCTGATTCCACGTGTGTCGATAAATCGTGGCGGAGACTTGATGAATTCAAAGGAAAAGATTGTGTATTCGTGGCGGACTGGTTGAAAACCAAAGGCCTACACAAGCTGTGTTCCGTATTTGAAGGTGTTTAAGAACGATTTATATCTATAATATATAAATATGTGTTGTCTGATAAACCATGCCATTCACAGCTTCCGAAGCATAATAGAAGCTGCTGAAAAGTTAAAACGGTAATCTGGTAATTTTCCCGGGGGTGGGGCATTTGAAGAGCTTTTTGGCCCGGTGAGGGGGGATTTGAACCAAAAATTCTCCAACTGAAAATTCAAATGCCCGGGGGGATGTTCAAGCTTCGATTTGACTGGTCCATTACCCCGTTAATACGATCACCTCATTAATACGGCACGCCTTCCGTGCCTATGTTTGGACCCAATCCAGTCTCCCAGAGTGCACTGCAAGCCATTATAAACATTGCGTTGCGTCATTATGCTAAGAAAGAAGTTGTTCTTGAAAAACACTACGCTGGGGATCGTGGAGCAGGCTTGCTTTCTTTCTCGCAGAAAGCAAACCGTAAGCCTCCGGTTATGTGGAGACATGTTCGAGATTTCCAAGCGTTTAGAGCAAGCTAACCTAGCTGCAAATCCACAGGAACATTTGGAAGAGGAGCACGTGAAAGCTGGTCGCAACGCCGAACTTTCGTTCGCGTCGTCTTTGCGTTTAAAGAGTGGACTTGACAGCTCATCAGTGTTTTGCTGTTTGAGGATTCCTGACAAATACCAAGCAAGGAAACGAGAAATCGATGTTGTGGTGCTCAGCGTTGATGGGATCTTTTGTATCGAGGTAAAATGTTGGTCAGGAACTGTAACAAGAAGTGAAGATGGGTCCAAATGGATCCAAACAAGAACCAAACAGATCTCTACCAACACTTTCACCACTAAACACATTGAACACGAAAATAGCGTAATAGAGACTGAGACTAAGGCTCGTCTGCTTAGAGATTATCTGTGTAGAAAAGAGGTTTATGTCTCAGAGAAGTTGTTTCACAGTCGAGTTGTGTTCTGCAACACAAACCTCGAGCTGGATGAAAAGATATCAAATAATAGGACAGTCGTCATTAAACCGAGTGACCGTGACCAATTCATTCAAAGTTTTAGTCGTGGCTTCTTGAAAAGTTTACCAGAGATAGTTGTGCCATCATGGATTTCTGGAAAACTGTCCTATTCACAGCTCAGCCAGATCAGAACCATACTTTCTTCAACTGGGACCTGGGATGTGATTCATTTGAACGGAGGAAGACAGCTTTACGGGGATTTCAAGGGATGCACAGGGGTTTCTCTCGACCGGCAGAAGTGTGAAGCAATGGTGTTTTCGCACCAGAGAAGTCGTGCTATAGGTATGGCATGGGCACTGCTCGGCTATACTCCGCAGGTCTCCGTATCTTTGTTAGAGCGAGGTGGAACCGGCTGGTTATGGAACTCCTACTGTGCTTCACTGAAAATACCATACAACACTGATGTTGTTTTCCGTGTCTGCGGCGAAGAAGTAGACTCGAAGATTCCAGCTAACGATATTGAACGAATATCTATCAGCATCTGATAACAGATTGTACAGCTGTTAAGCCTTCTATCGTAAAAGACGAATGTATCACAACTTTCTTTTAAAAAGCAAAATTTCATGCGTTATGCTTGTCACGGTTTGCTGTTGACGTCAGGTCAGATATAATTATCATAGCAATTTGTACTTACTAAGTACATTTCTCAATTCTACTTCGTGCGATAATGGTTGTTAAATATACCTACCACAACACGAAGTGTGAAACATTATATCAGTGGATAAAAGTTGAAATTTTTGTTTATGGGTTTGTTTTCATATTAATAATCTGTGATCATATTACAGCACCCTTTTCTAACAAACAAACAAACTGTATATTTTGTTTTGTTGCGGCCCTAACCACTCTTGTTATATATATATATATATGACAAAGAACATGTCACTTCTGAGGATGTTACAGTCTAATTGTGAATGTATTTTTTAGTGTAAATTTAAAGTTAGTAAAATGAAAAAAAAATAAAAATAAAAATATCAAATAAATAAGTCATAATTTGAGGGCCTCAGTGAAAACTGCCATGGTGAGTGGGTTTCCCTCATTATTTATTATTATTTGTTTAAAAATAGAAAACATGTACCATGTTTCTATTGAGTTTTATGACATAGATAGGACCCTGCGCACGCTCCGATTGGTCAAAAACCTATGTTTTATTAGAGTATAAAACATAGAAAAAGCGTGTTTTGTTTTGCGCGCGTAAAATCTATATCACAAAGCAAATGAAGAAGCCTAAGCCATGTATTACACTGTGATAAAACACTCCAGTCATTTGAGAACACTCGAGAAATGTAGAAAACACTTGCCTGCAGCTCGTGCTTTCTACATTTGCCTCGTGTTCACAGTGTAATACACGGCTTAGGCTTCTTTAGTTGTTAAATAAAAACAAATATAAAGTGGAAGTTTGGGAGAATGAGAAATGCTGTGGAAACACGAGCTGTAGGCGAGTGCTTCCACAGCAAACTTTTAGGAGTGTTTGTATTTAACAAATAACCCAAAAAGGTGAACAATAACATACTTCAAAGAGTCTCGTCACCCTTCCTAAGCATTCTCCTCTACTAACTATGGTTATGAGTTATAGATTTCTGAGTTGATAGATGAAGGCCAAATCAACTATCATCTCATAGAAATCGAAAGCAACTAATCTAACTGTTTTTGTAGAAATTATTCTTACTAAAGTTTACTTCAAAAAAGGGTTTCCAATTATTTCTTGACGTATTATTAAAATTTGCACCTTAAAAAGATCGTCCGTATTGAATTGTGTATGCACGCACCTTAAAGAGATCGTCCAAATTGAGTTGCATATACATTCACCCCATTTTTTCAATAATTTCAACTTTTTTAAAAGTCAATAAACCGTAACTGTCATTCATTTAGTCTTCTCAGGATTTTAATTATCCATTTTCATCAAACTTTTCCTCCAAAACTTTGGCAAAATGAAAAAGACTTTGCCACTTCTTACACGAGCTCCAGCCACTTCACACTAATTAAACAATGGAGTGTTTCTGTTGAGGAATTATCACCTGATGGTTTCCCTGCAGAAATTTCATACCGAGACAAACACTGTATTGACTTTATTGTTCACCACTAAATTCTCCTCCATGCACCTGCTCAAAAATGATATTGAATTACTTTTTACTCTTTTAGATGAGAGCCATTTCAGTCAAATGTAAAATTTGAAAAAGAAAATGGACAAAAACCCACTAATACAATGTCTAGTGTGCATCCGTCCAATTCGGAATGCACGCAGATATTTGAGAGAGCACGAAGGTAGGGATCCATTTCTTTTTCGTAAAAAAATTAGAAAAATCAGAGCACACGCTAGCCTATAGCTGTTATGATTTTTATAAGCTCGCTTGTTTACAGGGAAATGTTCGCGGACGACTTCTATCCCTCCTGGTATTTTCTGCATATGTATACGATGGGCTGATAATGTCTCTCTGGGGATGGGCACTATCGCATCGCGATCAATTTAACCAGTAAGAATAGCTGATAGTGTGCAATAGCTCAGCCAATCAGATTATTGCATTTGCATTGGTATACTAATCGAATTCTACTAAAAAAACCAATTAGATTATGAGCTAGAGATTTCTATTGTGTGATAGTCATTCAAAAGTTTATCTAAATCCACACACTGCTACGCTACTCAAATTCACGGATTTACAATAGACTACGGTAAATTTATACTATTAACCTTTTTAATCGTTATTTATAACTTCATTAGTATATTGTGAATCCCTGAGTTTGACTGGCCCAATAACCATTATTTATCTGCTGTTAGAAAACAGTTGTACACATGCACATTGCACACAATGTCTAAAACCCTTAGAATTGTCTGATGCAACACAAAGTTTTTTGTATGCCTAATTTGCCCTTTCTAATGCACTGAGACTACAGTAAATTTATATACTATTAATTTAAACAATTATTACTTGCCTCATTTTCTACGAGGAATTTTGAGCTCAGCTGTGCCCAGGGAAGAGACTCCCATATAAAAGGGATAGGGCTGCTCATCAGAAATTTTGAAAAGAACTTCTATAAAAGCTACCAAGATCCTGCTTTGTGAGTGAGGCTTGATTTTTTTTCAGCCCTGAGAGGTATCCATTCTAAGATAATTTGTTATCTCCTCTCATTTTGTTGTGCTCAATACCCTCTGAGGAACCAAAACTGCTTTTTTAACCAATAAAAGGTATGATGAACACCCCCATCCTTTTTATATGGGATTCTACCCTGACCCGCACCTTTATGACTATCTGTTTATAAAAAAACTTAGGCTCATTATTATTGTTAATTAGAAGTTTTGGTTTGTAGTATCACTGTTTATTACATAAATTCAAACATTTACTGAAAAATACGCCACTCATTATATTCATATGAAAACACATCTGGGAACTTGATCACATATTTTCCATATCCTTGCTAGTGAAGATATCAGTGACTTCACTTATATTGTGTTTGACCCTTAAATTGTAGTTACATTAGTTAGTGTATGATCAAAACATCTTCAGACCTTCTTCAAAAGTCTTTGACGATCTTTGAAAATCTTTGGTAATGCTCAGAAATTTTCTGCCTTAGGAATGATATTCAGACTCTTTCAGTGGGATATCATTGTTACATCACTGTCAATGTGTTAGTTAATAACTGAATTCCAGTCATCACAAATAATTCGGATTTTCAACGATCAACTTCATTATTTTAGTGATTAAGCCAAGCCATGGCTATCATTAGTATAATGAATTAAATTCATTAGCATGGAGATTTTCAATACAAATCATTCAAACTGCATAGAAAGAATGACTAAAAAATAATCCCAATAGTTCCCTTCAGTAGTTGAGCAACGCACATTCGCTGAGATAATATCAAGCAAATCCAAAGCAGGGAGACGATGATGGGACAACAAAAAACCTAAAATTTCTGTTTTGTTGCTATTCAACTTTAATTTGTTCATTATTGTCCATGAGTCAATATCGGTAACACAGGCTTCTACTTCTATTTTAGTTTTTCATAAATTGTGCTATAGAAATTTTTTATTATCATCATTATTTTTATTAATATAATTAACAATTATTCCATGAGCGTGCGTTGGATATGAGATGATAGACAGCCAACGAGGTGCATAGCACCGAGTTGGCTATAAACCATCTCATACCCAACAAGCGCGAGTGGAATAATAATTATTGTTTTATTTAAAGCCTCCAAAATATAGAAAACCCAGTCTGGGAGCTACGCTTTTAGGCTTGGCTCACCCTACATAAAACATAGATGGACAACACCTTCAAATGAAGAAGTCAAAATGTGTTGATGAATATGTTCATAATGTGAAATTGTCTGGACATATTCCAAATTTGGTCAGACAATGTCTGATGACTGACAGTTATTTCCAGCACTGTGGGAGGATATCATTAAAAAAGATATTTCTCACACACCACTGGGAGCCATGCCAAGCCCAACCACACAGCCTGACTTTTATTAACATAAGAACATAACTGTCTTACAGTGACAAGAAAAAAGTGGCTGGAGAACAATTTCACCTCAACTTAAGGCATTCTAAATTACTTCACAGGTGGGTGGGAGGGGCATGTCAGGCAATGGCAGATGGCAAAACAAAAACTGAAACCTAAGAAGACACCGTGTGTGAGAAAAACGTTTTCCACTTCTTTCGATTCCTCAGCCAGCGGAAAACCACACAAGTATTTTGAATAGACTACCAGCACTCTCAGATTGAGTGTTCAGCTCTGGTTTCTTTTCTTGGATAAAGAGCATTTCACCTGGGTGATGCCCACAATCAGAGAAACAAAGATATTCAGGAACAATTTTCCATTCTTAAGAAATGTGAGAAATTTGAATGCTTAATTAACAAAATGCTCTTTATCCAAGAAAAGAAACCTGAGCTAAACACGCAATCAAAGCAAAACTATTTAGTACCTAATTGTCACCTTCTACGTTCCACACTGTAGTGTTTTTAATTATATGCAACGAGGTTTTCACATACATTTTTAGTATATATTCTACCATCAAATGCAATAAGAAGACTGCATACTTTAATAAATTTTAATAAAGTTCAGTGGAATTTAATTTGTTAGTAACACACTTGTGTTAAAATTAAAAAAATAGACTTAAAAACTTCTTTCATATAATTAGAAGTAAATTCTATATGAAATTGTAAGACATGTGAGATTAAGTAATTACTTGCTACTAACATTAACTAGTCTGTATCTTTAGCTCAGGTTGTTTTCCTGCTTAATACCATGCAGTTTTGTACAGTAAATATAATGCCTGGATAATTCTTGAGGAACAGAAACAAACGGTCAGATTAACATCAAGACTCGAAAAAGCTTATTAGAACATCACAAAAGCTAAACCGAAAACTGAAAAGTCAAAAACACATCAAGTAAGAGTGAGAATTAAAATAATCTTTGTGTGCGAAAGTGTTGAAACTTTATCTTGGCTTTTCTCCAAAGCCACAAAAGAAAGTCTCTTGCTGGATTATTGTCATGTTGTCCTTCAGCCAGTTGAGCTTTAAAGCAATGCCAGGCAGAGTATGGTGCCAAAAATAACATCCAGTAAAATGCAATGTCGCAAATAAAAGAGGGTAAAATTTTCCATAGGAAAAGCTGCAATAAACCATTCATTAGAGCAGTTGTTGTGATCTTGGCAGACAATGTTGGCAGTTGCCTGTGTAAATAATAACAAAAATCATCATCATCCTGATTACACCACAGGGGGGGGGGGGGTGAGGCTGCAAAAGTGTAATAATTAAAATTTACAGCACACAGACTTCATCTAATACTCAGTAGTGCATAATTAAAAACAGACTAGAAATTTCTACAAAAAAAGTAAACATATCCCTTAAAAACTATGTTAGATTTTATTTAAGATCACGATTGGGCAGCTAAGTGGTCACGTGCTGCTTCTACCCAAACCATAGACTGTTTTTAATTCACAGGTGCAACCTTGGCAATTATTATGCAATCATGTGTCTGTCAAACAAGTGACATTCATGGTTTGCTATTTGGTAATATTTTTCTCTTTTAGTCATTCTGTGGGGAATCTTCCAGACAAAAGTATAGCCCACGAGGCTTCAATGTTTCTCTCAAAGAAGCTATCATCTGAGAATATCTGAATTTCCTCCCAGCCTCACCCCATAGCATTTATTTTGTCAGTACCCAATTATATGCTTGGCAGCCAAGAGGCACTCCAAGAGGAAGTTCCTTGCTCAAGGATATAGGTCTGGGCTTGAAGCTGAACCAACCTAATTTTAAGTCCAGTGCACTTAAGCCATTAGACTTCCACATTCAAAGGGGAGTGTTTATTGCTGATTAGACTTTTAAACTCACCTCCAACCTCCCATTAATAAAAGCCACTTTAGCTTGAAAAACTCAACCAGGCTCATAAGGATACAGTAGATTAGAACAAGGCATCCAACCCAGGAATTGAGAA
>JAHPZR010028420.1:20000-35000 GCA_019787425.1 Platygyra sinensis
ATGAATAGTGCAACGTCTTGGTTGTTTGAGCAGGAAAACTACTTGTGAACATGGTGTAAAGGAGGGATTACATGATGGACAGTCGGGTTGTCAGGCCTGCATAAAGTCATGCATGCTCTCATTCTCTTTTCTAACTTATTTGCAGTGCCCCATGTGATGTTTTTCAATGGGTACGCTTCTGTAATGAAATTAGACCATATTGATATTTATTCACTATTCTGTTTCTTACCTCATATAGACTTTCTTCAATTTCAGTTTCACTTGTGTAGTGTAAAAGAGGCACAAAAACCTCTTGGTGATAAACAAAGAATGTGAAGAGAACTGTTAACCTTGGAAACTCACGTAAGCCCCACAACAGAAGCATTGCACGGACAGGATAAGCAGCCTACAAAAAGGAGTCAACATGTTTTTATTTAATGCCTGATACACGTGAAAAAAACTAGATTCAGCCATGAGTTGCATCAAAAAGGTAACTTCATACCTACCTCAGATGAACATTCCAAAAACAGCACACCCTTGGGACTTTACATAATGCCCACTTATGGAAAATGTATGGATTGTCTACAAAGGTTGCTGCGAGCAGGCTCACCTTTGAGGTACACATGTGAGCGGTGAAGAGCAAGCGATCTGACATGAAGGGGACTGGTAAAGAGGCACCAAGAAAGTGAGCCTGCCTTGATCTCTGTATTTTTTTTTTCATTTCATGAAAAACCACTGCTTAAAAAGCGGGAAAGGCGAAAAAACTGTCAATCTATTATGTTTGATGAGGAGGGATTAGATCCCCATGGAATTGGTAATTTACCATCACAATCTCAAAATCCAGATAATTTTAGAGTCAGAAGAAGAGTTGAGTGCACGAAAAGTCTGTTCCAGGCTTAACTCAACAATGGATACTGCACCTGCATGTTGTCATGAAAAAGATTTACAAATATTTTCCTGAGAAATCTGAGGAGTCAAAGTTGACCTTCCAGAAAATTAGTTAGCATATTTTTTCTGCAGTTTCCAGGGTGGAAATAAAAATTTGCAGAGACCTGAGCAGGCTCACTGACTTGTCTCACAGCTTTGCCACTGGATTTTGCACTCCCAGCTATGCCACACGCTTGTGGTCCATTATGAAGCTGCTCACAGGCTACTGCAAAGGGGACCAACAGGGTTAACTGTTCCTTCTGTTCAAATTCTTACAAGTGAGTAGTCTCTTATGAATGCCTGAAGAGTCAACTATATCCTTATATCTCAGGGTCCAACACTTTTCTAAAATGCCACAAAACAATAACAGGGCTTGAAAAAACCCCCGTGCGGTCGTCCAGGACAAGTAGATTTTCCCTTTGGCCAAGTAACTTTCTCTCCTTCCTTGCCCAACGGGCCAGGACCCTGTAGGCAAGCTGGTCGCCGACTAAATTTTTTAATAATTTTGAGAATAAAGGTAAGCTTTAGGCTCAGAAGCGTTAAGGTGAAGCTTGACGAAAATTACAATTTATGGCATTGTTTTGTTGATTGCGTGATGCACGCTCACTGCTCAGAAGTGGTTGCCTAGCACATGATCAAGTCTGTCCTGATCAAATTTCTTTCCAGGATAAAAATAGCCGCGTTGGGAACGAAAACGCCATGTTTATTTCTTCATTTTAGAAATTTTCTGCGAGCATTTTTAATTTCTCTGTACAAAACTTAACTCAACAATGATATATTAATTAAAACTGTAGAAATTGTACGCCAAAACTGAGAAGTTGCACATTTCTACCGTGAAAACGAAGCCTGGTAAACCTCAGTTTTCGGCAAAACATGCAAGTTGCGGCTACCGCGCGAAATGAAAAGTAACTAAAAGTGTTATATTATTAAAAATGGATAAGAAAGTCATCAAAATACTTCCAGAGTTCAGGCTGGAAGAGGACTTACAATGGTGTTTCTTTCAAACGAAGACATTTTCTCTCCACTGAAACTGTTTTTCATTCTCACAAATGAAAAAATATGCTCTCGCCGGCTTTTCAAAATTCGACGCTGTGCCTGCATTTGTCAAAATTGAAGTGGGAAGGCAATTTGTTGTTAATTCTGTGTGTTATAAATTTCTTGCAGTTCTCTTCACAATGATTTCGTGGAGCTAGACAAGATGCAGGTGAACATTCAAGGAGTCAAACATGATCTTCAACGAATTGAACAAATTGACTCAAGGTCCGGGACTCAAGGCTGTATAATAACTACGATACCCAGCGTGTAATACAGGAACTAGGAAGCACGTAAACATGAAAGTGATCAGCACTAAGAGGACTACAGTCAAGATGGGTTTATTACATTAAAACACACCTGTAGTTTGACTTCCATTCTTGGGTTCATGAATTATTAATTAATTTAGAAAATATGGGCAAGCCGAGAAGTGCCCTGGGCAAGCAAAATTTGAGGGTTACTTGCCCAACGGGCAAGCAGGAATTCAAATATTTTTCAAGCCCTAAATAAAGGGTGAGGGATGTGGTGCCAGCTTAGGGTTAGGATTAAGGACGTGGTGCCAGCTGCACACAGACACTAATGCTGGGACAGTGCATGAACATAGAGGGTTTCCACTTCTGTGACCAACAGCCATGCAAATCACATAAGAAAAGAGTTCAACTCCCACAGGATTGGTTTGGGACAACAACATAGCCACTAT
The DNA here is from genome assembly GCA_019787425.1 of Platygyra sinensis. Classification (NCBI taxonomy): domain Eukaryota; kingdom Metazoa; phylum Cnidaria; class Anthozoa; order Scleractinia; family Merulinidae; genus Platygyra; species Platygyra sinensis. Next base: position 22,639 of record JAHPZR010028420.1, read on the forward strand.
TTCATTGTTTTGGGACACCTCTAATTTGGCTACCATAATGTCATGTGTTATCACTCAGTATAATTATTATTCTAAGCTCAAAGTATGTACACCATACCTTATACTCCCAGAGGTCTGCTGGAGGTTTGACACCCAAGGTTTTTAATGTTTCAAGCTCCTTAATTAGAGCACGCCTGTGATACGAAACTGCAATACTGAGAGGAGGATTTTTTAAGTCGTGCTCTGAGAGCGACAGCAAAAGGTTACCATCAATTCCTGCTGCTTGGAATATTTCTTCATATTCCTGAGCCCAATCACCCAGATTTCCTAACCATTTGACTACATCCTGCGTACTCCATCTAAGCACTGATTTTTTGACAAGTGGATCTTTATGGCCCATAAACAGACTCAGAACTTGAAAGGTAAACTATGAAACATAATAGAATACCAGTAAGGGAATGATAGCCATTCACAAACAGAAAGTAGGGAAATCTGTGTCAGAGGGGTTTTTGAATGGAAATTCTATTGGAATACACACATCATTTACAATTATTAACTAACATTACTTACAATCATACTAAACATTACTTTATTTTAATTGCAACTTACAGTCTGTACACTACTTGCAATATCAATGCAGTCACTTACACTACTTATAATACTTATTACTTCTGCCACTTTTGTTTAGGAAAGACAAAAAAATACATAAAAAGTACTTACATCAACATATGTACTGTACATAATATTAATTTACAATATCATAGCTTATATATTTATATTATCAGCTTAATTATTAGTTAACTACATGTGAGAAGGCTAAGAGAGATAATAATTACTTCAATTAATTTAACATGAGTCACTTCTACCTTCTGGACAAAAAAGTCCCATAGGAAATCTGGTTTTTTAGTGCAGTTTTCTCTATCTGAACACTGCAGTGGACAGGCATGTGATCAGAAAATTATTATTATTAGCATGTAGGAGCATTACGTTAATTTTACAACTCACTCACTCACTCATGCCCTTGACGCCTTAGTGGCATGTAGGGCAGCAATGTGCTATTACATACTTAACAATTAACACTGAATCTGACTCAGCTGCGTTGACATCTTTCAGACAACTGTAACCTGATTGTCCCATTTCATTTCCTCATGACAATTAAAATCTAGCAAGAGTGAGTTGATAAGACAACATTCCACAGTCCCACTTATAGTGAGAACACCCGAACCATGAAAATGAAAAAAGTGGGGCAAAAAGTCTAGATTCTAGACTTTTTTCCTGCTTTTGTGGCATCTTCCAACCACAAAGTTAATAGAAGTGCAAGTTGAAAGGGCCAAGAGTTATCTACAGGGGAAACAAAAAACCCTTGGAGATTTATTAAATGTTTATGAGAGACACAGAAAAGAGTTTGCTGTTTACCACACATCTGCTGTCAACACTTGTAAGCTAACGGATAAGCACCCAGAACTGTTAGGCGATATTCCCACATTACAGCATCAACTGAAAGAACTTGGACAAAAGTTTGTGAAAGCTAAAGGTGACCGCGAAGTATTTGCTACTTCCCACCAACAAGCTAAGCCAAGTTTCTTTGCTATCATGCACAAGGCCTAGGATTTCACATTACTGATCATTTCCGGTGTCGTGTTGGTATTGTCATGATTTAGAAATAATGGAACCGAAAAACCGTTCACCACGGACATCTTCAACCTTGCCAATCAAAATTATTTCAATTGATAAAAGTTATTCTCTGTTCCTATCCTCAAGAAGTAGAGTAATTTCTATGATTAAAACTCCAATTACATGAGAAACTAGTTTACCTAAATAGTACAAAATGCATTTAAGGCATAGCTGCACTGAATTTCTATTATCCCAGTTTCACCGCTATAGGAATTGCTAGACTCACCTCCTGATGTTACAATAACAAGTACATTTGTCTTAATGAAGTTTCATATAGTAATGTTGTCCAATTTTGTCAAAGAAATAATCTGAGTATTCCATATTAAAAATTTTCTTACAAGTGACAACGATTCTTTGGGTACATGGGAAACCTTTCTCTTTGTCATTCTGCAGTCTTCCCAGAAGCACTTTTTTTGTAGACCATGATGATAAATGACCATGGGGAGAAATTCCATGCAATAACAAATGCTGTACATACTATACATACTTGATTGACATAATTTCTCTGACTGCAAATATTCAACAAAATCTGCCAACATCTTAATTCGAACTGGCGTTTTCTGTGGCCCAGCTAAGGACAAGTTGATCTCTTAATAGAATTGCACAACTTTATTTTATAATTATTATTATTTGTGAAAGTTGTCGTTATGAAAACCTTTGATGGTGTAGATCAAGCACTCTTTTCTGATAAACGTGTGGCAGAAATTTACCATTGTTGTATATCCATTGACAGTTAACTTGAAATTAGCAATAAAAATATATTTACCAGCATAATTGAAGGCTTCGGTGGAAAAAGGGCGTTAGGTTTTTTACTCAAAAATGAAATTTATCAAAAACGCTCCAAATTTCGCATGCAGTTTTGTTTAGGTGCGTTAGACAATGTTCTGCATGTTTTTTTGCTGAAGTTTGTTTCGTTTTCGAGATATTACGTATGCAAAAAACCCTGTATTTGTTGTCACGTCAGCACGTGACCGCAAAGACGGTAATTTCACTTAAAATCCAGCAAAATATTGATCTTTTGCAACGTGTAACCTCAAAAAGTGTTGATGTCAGGTTAAAACCGTTAAAACTTTTATTTCACGTTAACGTGCGACCGCAAAGACGTTCGGTTCACTCAAATTACAGCCAGATGTTAATTTCCCGCAATGCGCAAGCTAGACAATGTTGATATCAGGTCATTTACAGAGACTTAAAATTTTGATTTCACATTATCACGCCACTGCAAGGACTTAAACCCTTAGGGTTTTACTTAGGGTTAGGGTTACCGCTCGAAACTAGGGCTAGCGTTGAAGGGTTACGGAACAAGGTTAGGCTTAGAGTTAACGCTTAGGGCTATGGCTTGAAACTAGGGTTACCGCTTAAAACTAGGGTTACCGCTTGAAACTAGGGTTACCGCTTGAAATAGGGTTACCGCTTGAAACTAGGGTTACGGAACAAGGTTAGGCTTAGAGTTAACGCTTAGGGCTACCGCTTGAAACTAGGGTTACCGCTTGAAATAGGGTTACCGATTGAAACTAGGGTTACGGAACAAGGTTAGGCTTAGAGTTAACGCTTAGGGTTACCGCTTGAAATAGGGTTACCGCTTGAAACTAGGGTTACGGAACAAGGTTAGGCTTAGAGTTAACGTTTAGTGTTACCGCTTGAAACTAGAGTTAGCGTTGAAGGGTGAGGGTTATTGCCGAGGGTTAGCGCTAGCGCTTCATTGTTAGGGTTAGCGCTTCGGATAATGTTAGAGTTAAGGTCAGGACGCGTTAGGGTTAGTGCAGTGTTAGGCCAAGGAGAACAATCAAGATGTAGCCTTAAAAAATGTTGATTTCAGGTTTTTAAAACCGTTAAAATTGTGATTTCACGTTATCACACGACCGGATAACGTTAGAGTTAAGGTCAGGACGCGTTAGGGTTAGTGCAGTGTTAGGCCAAGGAGAACAATCAAGATGTAGCCTTAAAAAATGTTGATTTCAGGTTTTTAAAACCGTTAAAATTGTGATTTCACGTTATCACACGACCGCAAAGACGTTAATTTCACTCAAATTACAGCCAGTTCACTTTACGCGATTTCGCGTTAAGGCATGACGGCAAGGATGTTGATTTCACTTCAAATCCAGCAAGCTGTTCATTTCACCCAGCACATAAACTTGAAAACGTCGATTTCGGGCCTAAATAGGTTAAAATGTTGATTTCACTTTAAAGCGTCACAGCAACTATCTCTATTTCATTTTAACTGCCTGCAACGTATAAGCTTAAAAATGTAGGGCTGACAGATTAACAGATTAACCCTTCTGTGCAACGTACAGGTCTCTCTCCTTACATCTGCATGGCCCCTGATCCCAGAAGTTTAAAACACTACAAATCATGCCGATTTGAACTAAAATCAACGCAACCTGGATCACAGATCTATGTTTTGAATCAATCGATCGCTTCTTGTTGGCCATTATTATGTTGGAATAAAAAAGGAAAAAAACACGCTCTGTAATTAGTTAAATATTATTGTGATTTACGGAGTCTTGTCTTGTCTTGTCTTGTCTTGGCTTGTCTTGCCGAACGTGATCAAAATGCATGCCGGGAAGGTTCTGTTACACCTCGTGCGCGGGTAAACATGGAGGATGATGCAAGAAAAATTTTATAAGTCTAAAAGCAGTTCTCATTTTCCAAACTTTGAAGCTACAATGGGCGACAAAAGTAGTTGAGACACTTTTAGGAAAAGACAATTTTCGATTCTTAAACATTTGTTCTATTTTATTTGCATCTAGCGCTAAATCTCTGATACCCCCGGCCCCCCAATTCAATGTTGTGTAGGTGTTGTGGTCTGTGTAATCGAAGAAATAGAAAAATCAACATTGTTGTGGGGGAAAGGGGGGGAATGTTTCCAAGACGCAGAAAAATCGAATTTTAGTGCCAAGTGTATCAACACTTTTGTCGCTCATTGTCTGAAACAGTAAATTTGTTTCTGGTACAATAGCCGGTAAAATCTTAATTGAAATGCCTGCCGGCGCTTTATTCCAGGATTTGGGTTCTTCGTATGGAAAAATTATGGCAAGCTTACTCATCAGTACAAAAATTTAAGGAAATTATCGCTTTTTTTGGAAGTGTAATCTTGCGTGACATTCGTGCGTGACATCGCCAATTTAGGGTGTTGGTCATCTCCTCCTTATTTCTCCCCGAAAAAGGAATGAAATAAGAGAGTAATTGTTGAATTACAAACTTCCGGTGGTACTCTCAAAGTAGGCTATCTTGGAGTAATTCAAACGACCGCTGTGCAGAACAATCAGCGATAAACCACGGTCAACCACGGGTAACCATGAACTGACTAAATCAATATTAATAGTATCCTTTTAACCATCATTTGGTTACCTGTGGTTAATCGTGGTTAATCGTGGTTACCAGTGAAAAAACTGCATTTATCTGCATTATGTAATCGTTTTTTTCCAAGCTGAACTGGAAAAAAGAAACAAAAACTTTGTAGAATAGGAATTAAAATGAGACACTATGTTATAAAACTAACTTTTGGGCTCAGAAGGCACGTTTTTATTGCTTAGTGACAGCTGACCGTGAGTAATGGCATCATTTTTACATCATACTTGCGTGTTAGAAGCATTCCATCAACAGCATTGTGTTGAGCGGACAAAATTATATAAGATCACTTGTTTTATCACGCTTTTGTACTTCATGTCATGACTTCTCAATGTTTTATCAATGGTGAAGCGTTAAAAATAGAACAAATGTTTAAGAATCGAAAATTGTCTTTTCCTAAAAGTGTCTCAACTACTTTTGTCGCCCATTGTAGCTTCAAAGTTTGGAAAATGAGAACTGCTTTTAGACTTATAAAATTTTTCTTGCATCATCCTCCATGTTTACCCGCGCACGAGGTGTAACAGAACCTTCCCGGCATGCATTTTGATCACGTTCGGCAAGACAAGCCAAGACAAGACAAGACAAGACAAGACTCCGTAAATCACAATAATATTTAACTAATTACAGAGCGTGTTTTTTTCCTTTTTTATTCCAACATAATAATGGCCAACAAGAAGCGATCGATTGATTCAAAACATAGATCTGTGATCCAGGTTGCGTTGATTTTAGTTCAAATCGGCATGATTTGTAGTGTTTTAAACTTCTGGGATCAGGGGCCATGCAGATGTAAGGAGAGAGACCTGTACGTTGCACAGAAGGGTTAATCTGTTAATCTGTCAGCCCTACATTTTTAAGCTTATACGTTGCAGGCAGTTAAAATGAAATAGAGATAGTTGCTGTGACGCTTTAAAGTGAAATCAACATTTTAACCTATTTAGGCCCGAAATCGACGTTTTCAAGTTTATGTGCTGGGTGAAATGAACAGCTTGCTGGATTTGAAGTGAAATCAACATCCTTGCCGTCATGCCTTAACGCGAAATCGCGTAAAGTGAACTGGCTGTAATTTGAGTGAAATTAACGTCTTTGCGGTCGTGTGATAACGTGAAATCACAATTTTAACGGTTTTAAAAACCTGAAATCAACATTTTTTAAGGCTACATCTTGATTGTTCTCCTTGGCCTAACACTGCACTAACCCTAACGCGTCCTGACCTTAACTCTAACGTTATCCGGTCGTGTGATAACGTGAAATCACAATTTTAACGGTTTTAAAAACCTGAAATCAACATTTTTTAAGGCTACATCTTGATTGTTCTCCTTGGCCTAACACTGCACTAACCCTAACGCGTCCTGACCTTAACTCTAACATTATCCGAAGCGCTAACCCTAACAATGAAGCGCTAGCGCTAACCCTCGGCAATAACCCTCACCCTTCAACGCTAACTCTAGTTTCAAGCGGTAACACTAAACGTTAACTCTAAGCCTAACCTTGTTCCGTAACCCTAGTTTCAAGCGGTAACCCTATTTCAAGCGGTAACCCTAAGCGTTAACTCTAAGCCTAACCTTGTTCCGTAACCCTAGTTTCAATCGGTAACCCTATTTCAAGCGGTAACCCTAGTTTCAAGCGGTAGCCCTAAGCGTTAACTCTAAGCCTAACCTTGTTCCGTAACCCTAGTTTCAAGCGGTAACCCTATTTCAAGCGGTAACCCTAGTTTCAAGCGGTAACCCTAGTTTTAAGCGGTAACCCTAGTTTCAAGCCATAGCCCTAAGCGTTAACTCTAAGCCTAACCTTGTTCCGTAACCCTTCAACGCTAGCCCTAGTTTCGAGCGGTAACCCTAACCCTAAGTAAAACCCTAAGGGTTTAAGTCCTTGCAGTGGCGTGATAATGTGAAATCAAAATTTTAAGTCTCTGTAAATGACCTGATATCAACATTGTCTAGCTTGCGCATTGCGGGAAATTAACATCTGGCTGTAATTTGAGTGAACCGAACGTCTTTGCGGTCGCACGTTAACGTGAAATAAAAGTTTTAACGGTTTTAACCTGACATCAACACTTTTTGAGGTTACACGTTGCAAAAGATCAATATTTTGCTGGATTTTAAGTGAAATTACCGTCTTTGCGGTCACGTGCTGACGTGACAACAAATACAGGGTTTTTTGCATACGTAATATCTCGAAAACGAAACAAACTTCAGCAAAAAAACATGCAGAACATTGTCTAACGCACCTAAACAAAACTGCATGCGAAATTTGGAGCGTTTTTGATAAATTTCATTTTTGAGTAAAAAACCTAACGCCCTTTTTCCACCGAAGCCTTCAATTATGCTGGTAAATATATTTTTATTGCTAATTTCAAGTTAACTGTCAATGGATATACAACAATGGTAAATTTCTGCCACACGTTTATCAGAAAAGAGTGCTTGATCTACACCATCAAAGGTTTTCATAACGACAACTTTCACAAATAATAATAATTATAAAATAAAGTTGTGCAATTCTATTAAGAGATCAACTTGTCCTTAGCTGGGCCACAGAAAACGCCAGTTCGAATTAAGATGTTGGCAGATTTTGTTGAATATTTGCAGTCAGAGAAATTATGTCAATCAAGTATGTATAGTATGTACAGCATTTGTTATTGCATGGAATTTCTCCCCATGGTCATTTATCATCATGGTCTACAAAAAAAGTGCTTCTGGGAAGACTGCAGAATGACAAAGAGAAAGGTTTCCCATGTACCCAAAGAATCGTTGTCACTTGTAAGAAAATTTTTAATATGGAATACTCAGATTATTTCTTTGACAAAATTGGACAACATTACTATATGAAACTTCATTAAGACAAATGTACTTGTTATTGTAACATCAGGAGGTGAGTCTAGCAATTCCTATAGCGGTGAAACTGGGATAATAGAAATTCAGTGCAGCTATGCCTTAAATGCATTTTGTACTATTTAGGTAAACTAGTTTCTCATGTAATTGGAGTTTTAATCATAGAAATTACTCTACTTCTTGAGGATAGGAACAGAGAATAACTTTTATCAATTGAAATAATTTTGATTGGCAAGGTTGAAGATGTCCGTGGTGAACGGTTTTTCGGTTCCATTATTTCTAAATCATGACAATACCAACACGACACCGGAAATGATCAGTAATGTGAAATCCTAGGCCTTGTGCATGATAGCAAAGAAACTTGGCTTAGCTTGTTGGTGGGAAGTAGCAAATACTTCGCGGTCACCTTTAGCTTTCACAAACTTTTGTCCAAGTTCTTTCAGTTGATGCTGTAATGTGGGAATATCGCCTAACAGTTCTGGGTGCTTATCCGTTAGCTTACAAGTGTTGACAGCAGATGTGTGGTAAACAGCAAACTCTTTTCTGTGTCTCTCATAAACATTTAATAAATCTCCAAGGGTTTTTTGTTTCCCCTGTAGATAACTCTTGGCCCTTTCAACTTGCACTTCTATTAACTTTGTGGTTGGAAGATGCCACAAAAGCAGGAAAAAAGTCTAGAATCTAGACTTTTTGCCCCACTTTTTTCATTTTCATGGTTCGGGTGTTCTCACTATAAGTGGGACTGTGGAATGTTGTCTTATCAACTCACTCTTGCTAGATTTTAATTGTCATGAGGAAATGAAATGGGACAATCAGGTTACAGTTGTCTGAAAGATGTCAACGCAGCTGAGTCAGATTCAGTGTTAATTGTTAAGTATGTAATAGCACATTGCTGCCCTACATGCCACTAAGGCGTCAAGGGCATGAGTGAGTGAGTGAGTTGTAAAATTAACGTAATGCTCCTACATGCTAATAATAATAATTTTCTGATCACATGCCTGTCCACTGCAGTGTTCAGATAGAGAAAACTGCACTAAAAAACCAGATTTCCTATGGGACTTTTTTGTCCAGAAGGTAGAAGTGACTCATGTTAAATTAATTGAAGTAATTATTATCTCTCTTAGCCTTCTCACATGTAGTTAACTAATAATTAAGCTGATAATATAAATATATAAGCTATGATATTGTAAATTAATATTATGTACAGTACATATGTTGATGTAAGTACTTTTTATGTATTTTTTTGTCTTTCCTAAACAAAAGTGGCAGAAGTAATAAGTATTATAAGTAGTGTAAGTGACTGCATTGATATTGCAAGTAGTGTACAGACTGTAAGTTGCAATTAAAATAAAGTAATGTTTAGTATGATTGTAAGTAATGTTAGTTAATAATTGTAAATGATGTGTGTATTCCAATAGAATTTCCATTCAAAAACCCCTCTGACACAGATTTCCCTACTTTCTGTTTGTGAATGGCTATCATTCCCTTACTGGTATTCTATTATGTTTCATAGTTTACCTTTCAAGTTCTGAGTCTGTTTATGGGCCATAAAGATCCACTTGTCAAAAAATCAGTGCTTAGATGGAGTACGCAGGATGTAGTCAAATGGTTAGGAAATCTGGGTGATTGGGCTCAGGAATATGAAGAAATATTCCAAGCAGCAGGAATTGATGGTAACCTTTTGCTGTCGCTCTCAGAGCACGACTTAAAAAATCCTCCTCTCAGTATTGCAGTTTCGTATCACAGGCGTGCTCTAATTAAGGAGCTTGAAACATTAAAAACCTTGGGTGTCAAACCTCCAGCAGACCTCTGGGAGTATAAGGTATGGTGTACATACTTTGAGCTTAGAATAATAATTATACTGAGTGATAACACATGACATTATGGTAGCCAAATTAGAGGTGTCCCAAAACAATGAAATAGTGGCTATGTTGTTGTCCCAAACCAATCCTGTGGGAGTTGAACTCTTTTCTTATGTGATTTGCATGGCTGTTGGTCACAGAAGTGGAAACCCTCTATGTTCATGCACTGTCCCAGCATTAGTGTCTGTGTGCAGCTGGCACCACGTCCTTAATCCTAACCCTAAGCTGGCACCACATCCCTCACCCTTTATTTAGGGCTTGAAAAATATTTGAATTCCTGCTTGCCCGTTGGGCAAGTAACCCTCAAATTTTGCTTGCCCAGGGCACTTCTCGGCTTGCCCATATTTTCTAAATTAATTAATAATTCATGAACCCAAGAATGGAAGTCAAACTACAGGTGTGTTTTAATGTAATAAACCCATCTTGACTGTAGTCCTCTTAGTGCTGATCACTTTCATGTTTACGTGCTTCCTAGTTCCTGTATTACACGCTGGGTATCGTAGTTATTATACAGCCTTGAGTCCCGGACCTTGAGTCAATTTGTTCAATTCGTTGAAGATCATGTTTGACTCCTTGAATGTTCACCTGCATCTTGTCTAGCTCCACGAAATCATTGTGAAGAGAACTGCAAGAAATTTATAACACACAGAATTAACAACAAATTGCCTTCCCACTTCAATTTTGACAAATGCAGGCACAGCGTCGAATTTTGAAAAGCCGGCGAGAGCATATTTTTTCATTTGTGAGAATGAAAAACAGTTTCAGTGGAGAGAAAATGTCTTCGTTTGAAAGAAACACCATTGTAAGTCCTCTTCCAGCCTGAACTCTGGAAGTATTTTGATGACTTTCTTATCCATTTTTAATAATATAACACTTTTAGTTACTTTTCATTTCGCGCGGTAGCCGCAACTTGCATGTTTTGCCGAAAACTGAGGTTTACCAGGCTTCGTTTTCACGGTAGAAATGTGCAACTTCTCAGTTTTGGCGTACAATTTCTACAGTTTTAATTAATATATCATTGTTGAGTTAAGTTTTGTACAGAGAAATTAAAAATGCTCGCAGAAAATTTCTAAAATGAAGAAATAAACATGGCGTTTTCGTTCCCAACGCGGCTATTTTTATCCTGGAAAGAAATTTGATCAGGACAGACTTGATCATGTGCTAGGCAACCACTTCTGAGCAGTGAGCGTGCATCACGCAATCAACAAAACAATGCCATAAATTGTAATTTTCGTCAAGCTTCACCTTAACGCTTCTGAGCCTAAAGCTTACCTTTATTCTCAAAATTATTAAAAAATTTAGTCGGCGACCAGCTTGCCTACAGGGTCCTGGCCCGTTGGGCAAGGAAGGAGAGAAAGTTACTTGGCCAAAGGGAAAATCTACTTGTCCTGGACGACCGCACGGGGTTTTTTCAAGCCCTGTTATTGTTTTGTGGCATTTTAGAAAAGTGTTGGACCCTGAGATATAAGGATATAGTTGACTCTTCAGGCATTCATAAGAGACTACTCACTTGTAAGAATTTGAACAGAAGGAACAGTTAACCCTGTTGGTCCCCTTTGCAGTAGCCTGTGAGCAGCTTCATAATGGACCACAAGCGTGTGGCATAGCTGGGAGTGCAAAATCCAGTGGCAAAGCTGTGAGACAAGTCAGTGAGCCTGCTCAGGTCTCTGCAAATTTTTATTTCCACCCTGGAAACTGCAGAAAAAATATGCTAACTAATTTTCTGGAAGGTCAACTTTGACTCCTCAGATTTCTCAGGAAAATATTTGTAAATCTTTTTCATGACAACATGCAGGTGCAGTATCCATTGTTGAGTTAAGCCTGGAACAGACTTTTCGTGCACTCAACTCTTCTTCTGACTCTAAAATTATCTGGATTTTGAGATTGTGATGGTAAATTACCAATTCCATGGGGATCTAATCCCTCCTCATCAAACATAATAGATTGACAGTTTTTTCGCCTTTCCCGCTTTTTAAGCAGTGGTTTTTCATGAAATGAAAAAAAAAATACAGAGATCAAGGCAGGCTCACTTTCTTGGTGCCTCTTTACCAGTCCCCTTCATGTCAGATCGCTTGCTCTTCACCGCTCACATGTGTACCTCAAAGGTGAGCCTGCTCGCAGCAACCTTTGTAGACAATCCATACATTTTCCATAAGTGGGCATTATGTAAAGTCCCAAGGGTGTGCTGTTTTTGGAATGTTCATCTGAGGTAGGTATGAAGTTACCTTTTTGATGCAACTCATGGCTGAATCTAGTTTTTTTCACGTGTATCAGGCATTAAATAAAAACATGTTGACTCCTTTTTGTAGGCTGCTTATCCTGTCCGTGCAATGCTTCTGTTGTGGGGCTTACGTGAGTTTCCAAGGTTAACAGTTCTCTTCACATTCTTTGTTTATCACCAAGAGGTTTTTGTGCCTCTTTTACACTACACAAGTGAAACTGAAATTGAAGAAAGTCTATATGAGGTAAGAAACAGAATAGTGAATAAATATCAATATGGTCTAATTTCATTACAGAAGCGTACCCATTGAAAAACATCACATGGGGCACTGCAAATAAGTTAGAAAAGAGAATGAGAGCATGCATGACTTTATGCAGGCCTGACAACCCGACTGTCCATCATGTAATCCCTCCTTTACACCATGTTCACAAGTAGTTTTCCTGCTCA
>JAHPZR010028420.1:37500-55673 GCA_019787425.1 Platygyra sinensis
TGGAAAGTTCACAATAAAGTGGCTGTTTCTCAATTCCTGGGTTGGATGCCTTGTTCTAATCTACTGTATCCTTATGAGCCTGGTTGAGTTTTTCAAGCTAAAGTGGCTTTTATTAATGGGAGGTTGGAGGTGAGTTTAAAAGTCTAATCAGCAATAAACACTCCCCTTTGAATGTGGAAGTCTAATGGCTTAAGTGCACTGGACTTAAAATTAGGTTGGTTCAGCTTCAAGCCCAGACCTATATCCTTGAGCAAGGAACTTCCTCTTGGAGTGCCTCTTGGCTGCCAAGCATATAATTGGGTACTGACAAAATAAATGCTATGGGGTGAGGCTGGGAGGAAATTCAGATATTCTCAGATGATAGCTTCTTTGAGAGAAACATTGAAGCCTCGTGGGCTATACTTTTGTCTGGAAGATTCCCCACAGAATGACTAAAAGAGAAAAATATTACCAAATAGCAAACCATGAATGTCACTTGTTTGACAGACACATGATTGCATAATAATTGCCAAGGTTGCACCTGTGAATTAAAAACAGTCTATGGTTTGGGTAGAAGCAGCACGTGACCACTTAGCTGCCCAATCGTGATCTTAAATAAAATCTAACATAGTTTTTAAGGGATATGTTTACTTTTTTTGTAGAAATTTCTAGTCTGTTTTTAATTATGCACTACTGAGTATTAGATGAAGTCTGTGTGCTGTAAATTTTAATTATTACACTTTTGCAGCCTCACCCCCCCCCCCCCTGTGGTGTAATCAGGATGATGATGATTTTTGTTATTATTTACACAGGCAACTGCCAACATTGTCTGCCAAGATCACAACAACTGCTCTAATGAATGGTTTATTGCAGCTTTTCCTATGGAAAATTTTACCCTCTTTTATTTGCGACATTGCATTTTACTGGATGTTATTTTTGGCACCATACTCTGCCTGGCATTGCTTTAAAGCTCAACTGGCTGAAGGACAACATGACAATAATCCAGCAAGAGACTTTCTTTTGTGGCTTTGGAGAAAAGCCAAGATAAAGTTTCAACACTTTCGCACACAAAGATTATTTTAATTCTCACTCTTACTTGATGTGTTTTTGACTTTTCAGTTTTCGGTTTAGCTTTTGTGATGTTCTAATAAGCTTTTTCGAGTCTTGATGTTAATCTGACCGTTTGTTTCTGTTCCTCAAGAATTATCCAGGCATTATATTTACTGTACAAAACTGCATGGTATTAAGCAGGAAAACAACCTGAGCTAAAGATACAGACTAGTTAATGTTAGTAGCAAGTAATTACTTAATCTCACATGTCTTACAATTTCATATAGAATTTACTTCTAATTATATGAAAGAAGTTTTTAAGTCTATTTTTTTAATTTTAACACAAGTGTGTTACTAACAAATTAAATTCCACTGAACTTTATTAAAATTTATTAAAGTATGCAGTCTTCTTATTGCATTTGATGGTAGAATATATACTAAAAATGTATGTGAAAACCTCGTTGCATATAATTAAAAACACTACAGTGTGGAACGTAGAAGGTGACAATTAGGTACTAAATAGTTTTGCTTTGATTGCGTGTTTAGCTCAGGTTTCTTTTCTTGGATAAAGAGCATTTTGTTAATTAAGCATTCAAATTTCTCACATTTCTTAAGAATGGAAAATTGTTCCTGAATATCTTTGTTTCTCTGATTGTGGGCATCACCCAGGTGAAATGCTCTTTATCCAAGAAAAGAAACCAGAGCTGAACACTCAATCTGAGAGTGCTGGTAGTCTATTCAAAATACTTGTGTGGTTTTCCGCTGGCTGAGGAATCGAAAGAAGTGGAAAACGTTTTTCTCACACACGGTGTCTTCTTAGGTTTCAGTTTTTGTTTTGCCATCTGCCATTGCCTGACATGCCCCTCCCACCCACCTGTGAAGTAATTTAGAATGCCTTAAGTTGAGGTGAAATTGTTCTCCAGCCACTTTTTTCTTGTCACTGTAAGACAGTTATGTTCTTATGTTAATAAAAGTCAGGCTGTGTGGTTGGGCTTGGCATGGCTCCCAGTGGTGTGTGAGAAATATCTTTTTTAATGATATCCTCCCACAGTGCTGGAAATAACTGTCAGTCATCAGACATTGTCTGACCAAATTTGGAATATGTCCAGACAATTTCACATTATGAACATATTCATCAACACATTTTGACTTCTTCATTTGAAGGTGTTGTCCATCTATGTTTTATGTAGGGTGAGCCAAGCCTAAAAGCGTAGCTCCCAGACTGGGTTTTCTATATTTTGGAGGCTTTAAATAAAACAATAATTATTATTCCACTCGCGCTTGTTGGGTATGAGATGGTTTATAGCCAACTCGGTGCTATGCACCTCGTTGGCTGTCTATCATCTCATATCCAACGCACGCTCATGGAATAATTGTTAATTATATTAATAAAAATAATGATGATAATAAAAAATTTCTATAGCACAATTTATGAAAAACTAAAATAGAAGTAGAAGCCTGTGTTACCGATATTGACTCATGGACAATAATGAACAAATTAAAGTTGAATAGCAACAAAACAGAAATTTTAGGTTTTTTGTTGTCCCATCATCGTCTCCCTGCTTTGGATTTGCTTGATATTATCTCAGCGAATGTGCGTTGCTCAACTACTGAAGGGAACTATTGGGATTATTTTTTAGTCATTCTTTCTATGCAGTTTGAATGATTTGTATTGAAAATCTCCATGCTAATGAATTTAATTCATTATACTAATGATAGCCATGGCTTGGCTTAATCACTAAAATAATGAAGTTGATCGTTGAAAATCCGAATTATTTGTGATGACTGGAATTCAGTTATTAACTAACACATTGACAGTGATGTAACAATGATATCCCACTGAAAGAGTCTGAATATCATTCCTAAGGCAGAAAATTTCTGAGCATTACCAAAGATTTTCAAAGATCGTCAAAGACTTTTGAAGAAGGTCTGAAGATGTTTTGATCATACACTAACTAATGTAACTACAATTTAAGGGTCAAACACAATATAAGTGAAGTCACTGATATCTTCACTAGCAAGGATATGGAAAATATGTGATCAAGTTCCCAGATGTGTTTTCATATGAATATAATGAGTGGCGTATTTTTCAGTAAATGTTTGAATTTATGTAATAAACAGTGATACTACAAACCAAAACTTCTAATTAACAATAATAATGAGCCTAAGTTTTTTTATAAACAGATAGTCATAAAGGTGCGGGTCAGGGTAGAATCCCATATAAAAAGGATGGGGGTGTTCATCATACCTTTTATTGGTTAAAAAAGCAGTTTTGGTTCCTCAGAGGGTATTGAGCACAACAAAATGAGAGGAGATAACAAATTATCTTAGAATGGATACCTCTCAGGGCTGAAAAAAAATCAAGCCTCACTCACAAAGCAGGATCTTGGTAGCTTTTATAGAAGTTCTTTTCAAAATTTCTGATGAGCAGCCCTATCCCTTTTATATGGGAGTCTCTTCCCTGGGCACAGCTGAGCTCAAAATTCCTCGTAGAAAATGAGGCAAGTAATAATTGTTTAAATTAATAGTATATAAATTTACTGTAGTCTCAGTGCATTAGAAAGGGCAAATTAGGCATACAAAAAACTTTGTGTTGCATCAGACAATTCTAAGGGTTTTAGACATTGTGTGCAATGTGCATGTGTACAACTGTTTTCTAACAGCAGATAAATAATGGTTATTGGGCCAGTCAAACTCAGGGATTCACAATATACTAATGAAGTTATAAATAACGATTAAAAAGGTTAATAGTATAAATTTACCGTAGTCTATTGTAAATCCGTGAATTTGAGTAGCGTAGCAGTGTGTGGATTTAGATAAACTTTTGAATGACTATCACACAATAGAAATCTCTAGCTCATAATCTAATTGGTTTTTTTAGTAGAATTCGATTAGTATACCAATGCAAATGCAATAATCTGATTGGCTGAGCTATTGCACACTATCAGCTATTCTTACTGGTTAAATTGATCGCGATGCGATAGTGCCCATCCCCAGAGAGACATTATCAGCCCATCGTATACATATGCAGAAAATACCAGGAGGGATAGAAGTCGTCCGCGAACATTTCCCTGTAAACAAGCGAGCTTATAAAAATCATAACAGCTATAGGCTAGCGTGTGCTCTGATTTTTCTAATTTTTTTACGAAAAAGAAATGGATCCCTACCTTCGTGCTCTCTCAAATATCTGCGTGCATTCCGAATTGGACGGATGCACACTAGACATTGTATTAGTGGGTTTTTGTCCATTTTCTTTTTCAAATTTTACATTTGACTGAAATGGCTCTCATCTAAAAGAGTAAAAAGTAATTCAATATCATTTTTGAGCAGGTGCATGGAGGAGAATTTAGTGGTGAACAATAAAGTCAATACAGTGTTTGTCTCGGTATGAAATTTCTGCAGGGAAACCATCAGGTGATAATTCCTCAACAGAAACACTCCATTGTTTAATTAGTGTGAAGTGGCTGGAGCTCGTGTAAGAAGTGGCAAAGTCTTTTTCATTTTGCCAAAGTTTTGGAGGAAAAGTTTGATGAAAATGGATAATTAAAATCCTGAGAAGACTAAATGAATGACAGTTACGGTTTATTGACTTTTAAAAAAGTTGAAATTATTGAAAAAATGGGGTGAATGTATATGCAACTCAATTTGGACGATCTCTTTAAGGTGCGTGCATACACAATTCAATACGGACGATCTTTTTAAGGTGCAAATTTTAATAATACGTCAAGAAATAATTGGAAACCCTTTTTTGAAGTAAACTTTAGTAAGAATAATTTCTACAAAAACAGTTAGATTAGTTGCTTTCGATTTCTATGAGATGATAGTTGATTTGGCCTTCATCTATCAACTCAGAAATCTATAACTCATAACCATAGTTAGTAGAGGAGAATGCTTAGGAAGGGTGACGAGACTCTTTGAAGTATGTTATTGTTCACCTTTTTGGGTTATTTGTTAAATACAAACACTCCTAAAAGTTTGCTGTGGAAGCACTCGCCTACAGCTCGTGTTTCCACAGCATTTCTCATTCTCCCAAACTTCCACTTTATATTTGTTTTTATTTAACAACTAAAGAAGCCTAAGCCGTGTATTACACTGTGAACACGAGGCAAATGTAGAAAGCACGAGCTGCAGGCAAGTGTTTTCTACATTTCTCGAGTGTTCTCAAATGACTGGAGTGTTTTATCACAGTGTAATACATGGCTTAGGCTTCTTCATTTGCTTTGTGATATAGATTTTACGCGCGCAAAACAAAACACGCTTTTTCTATGTTTTATACTCTAATAAAACATAGGTTTTTGACCAATCGGAGCGTGCGCAGGGTCCTATCTATGTCATAAAACTCAATAGAAACATGGTACATGTTTTCTATTTTTAAACAAATAATAATAAATAATGAGGGAAACCCACTCACCATGGCAGTTTTCACTGAGGCCCTCAAATTATGACTTATTTATTTGATATTTTTATTTTTATTTTTTTTTCATTTTACTAACTTTAAATTTACACTAAAAAATACATTCACAATTAGACTGTAACATCCTCAGAAGTGACATGTTCTTTGTCATATATATATATATATAACAAGAGTGGTTAGGGCCGCAACAAAACAAAATATACAGTTTGTTTGTTTGTTAGAAAAGGGTGCTGTAATATGATCACAGATTATTAATATGAAAACAAACCCATAAACAAAAATTTCAACTTTTATCCACTGATATAATGTTTCACACTTCGTGTTGTGGTAGGTATATTTAACAACCATTATCGCACGAAGTAGAATTGAGAAATGTACTTAGTAAGTACAAATTGCTATGATAATTATATCTGACCTGACGTCAACAGCAAACCGTGACAAGCATAACGCATGAAATTTTGCTTTTTAAAAGAAAGTTGTGATACATTCGTCTTTTACGATAGAAGGCTTAACAGCTGTACAATCTGTTATCAGATGCTGATAGATATTCGTTCAATATCGTTAGCTGGAATCTTCGAGTCTACTTCTTCGCCGCAGACACGGAAAACAACATCAGTGTTGTATGGTATTTTCAGTGAAGCACAGTAGGAGTTCCATAACCAGCCGGTTCCACCTCGCTCTAACAAAGATACGGAGACCTGCGGAGTATAGCCGAGCAGTGCCCATGCCATACCTATAGCACGACTTCTCTGGTGCGAAAACACCATTGCTTCACACTTCTGCCGGTCGAGAGAAACCCCTGTGCATCCCTTGAAATCCCCGTAAAGCTGTCTTCCTCCGTTCAAATGAATCACATCCCAGGTCCCAGTTGAAGAAAGTATGGTTCTGATCTGGCTGAGCTGTGAATAGGACAGTTTTCCAGAAATCCATGATGGCACAACTATCTCTGGTAAACTTTTCAAGAAGCCACGACTAAAACTTTGAATGAATTGGTCACGGTCACTCGGTTTAATGACGACTGTCCTATTATTTGATATCTTTTCATCCAGCTCGAGGTTTGTGTTGCAGAACACAACTCGACTGTGAAACAACTTCTCTGAGACATAAACCTCTTTTCTACACAGATAATCTCTAAGCAGACGAGCCTTAGTCTCAGTCTCTATTACGCTATTTTCGTGTTCAATGTGTTTAGTGGTGAAAGTGTTGGTAGAGATCTGTTTGGTTCTTGTTTGGATCCATTTGGACCCATCTTCACTTCTTGTTACAGTTCCTGACCAACATTTTACCTCGATACAAAAGATCCCATCAACGCTGAGCACCACAACATCGATTTCTCGTTTCCTTGCTTGGTATTTGTCAGGAATCCTCAAACAGCAAAACACTGATGAGCTGTCAAGTCCACTCTTTAAACGCAAAGACGACGCGAACGAAAGTTCGGCGTTGCGACCAGCTTTCACGTGCTCCTCTTCCAAATGTTCCTGTGGATTTGCAGCTAGGTTAGCTTGCTCTAAACGCTTGGAAATCTCGAACATGTCTCCACATAACCGGAGGCTTACGGTTTGCTTTCTGCGAGAAAGAAAGCAAGCCTGCTCCACGATCCCCAGCGTAGTGTTTTTCAAGAACAACTTCTTTCTTAGCATAATGACGCAACGCAATGTTTATAATGGCTTGCAGTGCACTCTGGGAGACTGGATTGGGTCCAAACATAGGCACGGAAGGCGTGCCGTATTAATGAGGTGATCGTATTAACGGGGTAATGGACCAGTCAAATCGAAGCTTGAACATCCCCCCGGGCATTTGAATTTTCAGTTGGAGAATTTTTGGTTCAAATCCCCCCTCACCGGGCCAAAAAGCTCTTCAAATGCCCCACCCCCGGGAAAATTACCAGATTACCGTTTTAACTTTTCAGCAGCTTCTATTATGCTTCGGAAGCTGTGAATGGCATGGTTTATCAGACAACACATATTTATATATTATAGATATAAATCGTTCTTAAACACCTTCAAATACGGAACACAGCTTGTGTAGGCCTTTGGTTTTCAACCAGTCCGCCACGAATACACAATCTTTTCCTTTGAATTCATCAAGTCTCCGCCACGATTTATCGACACACGTGGAATCAGCGCGACTCGTAACATGAAATCGAGGCTAGCGATCAAATTCCTCACCCCCCCGGGTAAAAAGAGGCGTCAAATGCCCGGGGTATGCCCGGGGGGATGTTCAAGCTTCGATTTGACTGATACATAACCGTATTAACGGGGTGACCGGGGTGACCGCATTAACGAGGTGACCGTATTAATAGGGTGACCGTATTAACGGGGTGACCGTATTAATAGGGTGACCGTATTAACGGTGTGATCGTATTAACGAGGTGCCGGGTAATGAGCTCCTGCGGAGTGACCGTATTAACGGGGTGACCGTATTAACGAGGTGAGACCGTTAAGATTGTTAAGTCCAGGTAAGGTCAGGTAAGGCTATAGCAATAGCCATCTGCCCTGTCATTGTCATTGTAATTAAAATTATGCTAATGCTTAACGTGGTGAGATTCACCCACCACGTCATGCCAAACCCTAAGGATGCATAGAAACAATTAGCGCCAACGTCTTAAAAAATATAGTAAACCATTTCTCTTCAGGTTCTACAGATGTCAAAGATTAAAGGGGCTCAGTCACGGTTAAACGGTTTGAAAAGCTTGACTAAACTTTTCAAATTCGTTGTTTGCAATCCGCGTCGATCTTCTCCATCCTTAACCATCCTTGTTCCTTAATGGTTTATTATTATCTCTTTGATGTTTTTCTTTCTTTATGAAGTATTATTTTCAGGTTTCCTACAATTTAACGGTAATTTTGTCGATGCTCAAAATACCGTGACTGAGCCCCTTTAAGTAATCTCTGATTGTCTTTTGCTGTACAATCTTGCCGGGGAATTTAATTTCATCACGGAATGTCGTCCCATTTCATGCGACATGTGGAAGAATACACGAATACATGGAAGAACTTAAATGCATGATATCGATCGTTATGAAGCAAAAAAGTAAAAAGCAGATCAGATAAACGAGAATAAAATTATTGCATTACAAAGAAGGAAACAAGAGGGCGCAAAAACAATGACATCCAACAGCATAAAAAAGGAAGTTACCAACTGAAAAAGACTAAAAAGAACAAGTGCACACAAGAAAGAGATGGATGAATACCTTTATTTGGGAGCAGTAAAACAATTAAAATAACTGCAAAATCTAAACATTTATCAAAATTCTAAAAAAGCAACTATTATCTTTATTTGTACTCTTTTTTGCCTACAATTTATTAAAATAAAATCTTGCCTACAATAAAATTGGTTGCAAGATACAGTCGAACACGAGGTATCTCCGTGTGGATCAAGTTTCAACACAAATGGATTTTTGTTGTTCAGAGGTTATCCTCTCTTTGTGTGGACGTATGGATGATCCACCAGGACAAAACAGTTGGTCGTCAGTGGAAGCTCGACTGTATGATACAGGATAAAATACACTGTAAAAACTGAGAAAAACGGACATTAAAAACTACATAAAATAAAATTGGCATAGCAAAGTTGCGTAATAAAGTGGCATATTAAATTTTCGCGTAATAAAAAAGTCCACAAATTACATGATTCATAATATACAAATGATATCTGCATAATAAAAAAAATGCATAATTGAAGAGTACCCAAAGCATGCTCAAATTTGATGGCGTAAGAACAAGAGGAAAGAAAGTAACGTACAGATCAATTCAAGAGCATCAATCTTCAAGAAGCGTACATTTCAGAGATAGGTCAAACATATGGCTCAAAAGTAATCAAAATAAATAATTCCAAACTTGAAAAAATTCATTTTTGTCCAAATAAGGCTGCCATGGAAACATCAACTTCCGAGAAATATAATGATACATAGTCACATCATATCAAATTCATGGTTTTAATCTATACCATAGTTACTATGTCTATACAGCTCCAAAATTTGGCGGGGTTTACTTCAAAATTATAAATATTTAAAAAAAATCTTAAATAGTTTAACGGTCAGGATGACAGGTCTAAACGGGGTATGTACAATTTAAGCCAACCACAAGACCCATTACTACGCAGAACAGCAAATGTCTTCGTTGCATGCCAAATGTTTGTTGGTAGTATTTCAAACCTCCAAGTTCAAGGCATTGGTCCACC
This sequence comes from Platygyra sinensis, assembly GCA_019787425.1. Lineage (NCBI taxonomy): Eukaryota > Metazoa > Cnidaria > Anthozoa > Scleractinia > Merulinidae > Platygyra > Platygyra sinensis. Next base: position 47,123 of record JAHPZR010028420.1, read on the forward strand.
TTTTCTTATGGCATCACCAACTTGTGACTTGACACTAGCATCAGCATATCGTTGGTAGTTATCCAACAATTTGCTCTCATCCTGTAATGTGGCTTTAACGGCAGGAGCATTCTTCACAGCTTCCCACCAATGATGAAATCTCTCAAACTCTTCACTTTTAGGTACCTCAAAACCACGATAGTGCTTGAGAATAAAGAACCTTGCCACATGGGGAGCCAACATAATATCAACAAATCCGAGCTTGTCACCTTGAAAAAACGGCCCCTTCGGATCCATCGCTTTCACCAGCTCAAGCAGTTCACTTATCAACCGAGGCTTGATTTCTTGGTGTTCTGCCTCACTTTGCTTCATAAGAAGAGAATAAAACAATGGGGTAATTTTCTTGCCTATAAAATCTCCCCATATCCTTGCATGAGCTCTATGGTAAGGATCTGTAGACAGCAATCTTGGTTCCATGGGCCATGCTTCATCAACATACTCAATGCAGACTGAACTTTCATAAATCGCATTGTTGTTGTGAACAATGACAGGCACCATTCCTCGAGGATTGATGGAGAGCCATTCGGGTGTCTTATGATAAGGGTCTTGTTCTATGTACTCAAAATCCACGCCTTTGGCTTTCAGAGCAATCCATGCTCTTTGAGCAAAAGGACAAAACCAAGCACAGTAAAGTTTTGGAATTCCCGTAGCCATTAAACAACTTGAATTGTGAATCCTGAAAATGATGCATTAAAAAGATATTTTATCAAGGTACACACAACTGGATAACATTTTTACAAAAATATGCAATTGCAAGTTAAAGCAGTGATTTAATGGACCCAACAGAGAGAGAGAGATGACCAACAACCCACAGTAATGAGGAAATCAATCTCTCTTATTATGAAGAGAACATTTACCATAACTTTGAATTTTGAACATTTTAGAGGTATTTTACAAGGGAGAGTAAAAGGAGAGTGTTGCTAATTATGTGATCTTTGCTTTTTGGGGAAGTTGGGAGGGAAATACTTCAGCAAGCAGTTGCAATGGGAGGATTTTGTCCAGAGTCCTCAGTTGACAGTTTGTCCCTGACCCAGTGTGATAACTAATTATACATACCGTAGTTCAATTCTTGCCATTACAATCCACACACCCCCACCTCTCTGAGCAACACCAGGGAAGGTATTTGTTACTTAATAATCACAGTCTGGTTTGGTTAAGCCCACAAAGGACTGTTCAACTTCACTACCATATATTTTATGACTGAAAATAGCTTGATAGGTGTATTGCAAAATAGAGAAACTGTTAACAGCTCACAGGAAAAGGATCTCTTTAAAGGGGCTCAGTCACGGTTAAATGGTTTGAAAAGTTTAGCTTAACTTTTCAGTTTCGTTGTTTACAATCCGTGTCAATCTTCTCCATCCTTAACCATCCTGGTTCCTTTAGGGTTTATTATCATCTCTTTGATGTTTTTCTATCATTATGAAGTATTATTTTTAGGTTTCCTTCAATTTCGTGGTAATTTTGTCGATGCTCAAAACATCTCAAAATACCGTGACTGAGCCCCTTTAAAAATTAAACTATCAGATTATGAGTTCAAGATTTCTATCATGTCATAGTTGACAAGGGCACAGCTCAAGTCAACTATCAAGCATTAAGAAACTGAGAGCGAAAAATCTAGCTTTTTTACTAAAAATCTCAGTCATTCAAAGCTTTATTTAAATCATCTCCACAGACACTTTGAAAACAGCAAGCAGCAGTCATCATTTTGTTAATAAGGGCACACTGCCACACTACTCACTATAACAAAATAGCTACTGGGCAGTGTAGCCAATCAGAGAATGGCATTCATAATAGAGAACCAGTTGATTAATTAGTAATAAGTAAATATTAGTAAGTAATATTCGTAAATTGTTGCATGTCTGTTTGCACAATTAATTCTAAAATGAAATATTATAGAACCACAGGTAAAGAACCCTACACAGTCCACTTCCTTAGTAAATTGCACCCTATTCTTGACCAAACCTGTCTGATTTTTATACTCTACAACAAAAACTGCCTGGAAACCATACCCTTCACAGCAGCACATACCCATATAGCTTATATATGGGAGCATTTCCCCCTTCCCATTGCTGGGGATCTTTGGTCAGTGTATGACTAGAATTTATACTAATGCTTTAGACACTTAGGAAGTGACAGGAATTGGTATAAGAAAATAATATAATTATAAGAATAAAATTTGAACCTCCATTAACAACTATTTCCACCCCACAGATGTTACAGGAAAAATTTTTTCTTCTCAACCTTAGTGGCCCTATACACAAAACTGACCTCACAGGATTTTTTTCTTTTTTCTTAGGTCAGGGAAACTTTTTATCTGATCTTGAAATCTTGGAAGCCTCTTTATGAAATAACTGAGCCACTACACGTGCTCTCATTGATCAATTGGTTTGTTTAGATGAAAGTATGTAAACACGGTAATTGTGACATTTCAGATTTGTGCGTATTTTTAAGAGCCTCATCTTACACTTGATTGAGGGTTGGGAGAATTCTTGAAAGTTATGTCTCGGGTTTGCATAACTGTCTTTAATTCTCCCAACCCTCCTCATGTTTAAATGGGACTATGTAAACACGGGAAAAGTGCTCTATTGCTTAAAGTGGTACTATGAACAAATTTTTACCCCTTGATATTTTAGTGTATCACATATAGAATCCTATGAAGGAATAAAAACACTGTTTATCATTTGCAAATATCTGCAGTAGTTCCAGAGATATTTAAGTTTGAAAAATGTGTAAAATATGCAAATGAGATGACTGATAACGTCATACACTCAACCCAATAATTATTATCTCAAAGTATATAAATAGAGCTGCTAGATCATGCATACGAGGCACCATCTGCAAATATTAAAATGAAACACTGAAGGTGGCCATAAATACCTTTAATATTGGGGAGGTCTGAACCCAGTATGTTGCCTTGGTAACAAAACTGTTAAGCTCGTATTGTAGAGCATATTTAGTAGAACCTTTACTGCAAAGAATTGAACATTTTTGATACAAACTGGCTGAGATATCTTTTTCATCATATTTGATCAAAGTTTGGTTGAATATATGACGTCATTACTTGAATGGCTAATTTACATATTTCAAACACTTGAATGAATATCTCTAGAACGGAAAGAGATATTTGAAAATGGTAAACTGCATTTTTCTCATACAGACTACTTGTTTTGTTTTAAAATGGCTTCGATAGGAAAGATGCGATTTCCTTCATAGTACCACTTAAAATAATAAGTCATCAAGTCTTTTTTTATCTTTGTTTCTTTCATCTCCCAGTCCAAAATTGTTTACTTCACATTCTGGGCAGTCTCAATTTCAATCTAGGATCTCCAACATCTTGGTTTCCAACTTATCATTTCTCACCCATAAATTGTCTCCTGCGGTTTGTGGGTTAAAAGTCCAAAGAAAAGAAAAGGTTTAACCTTGTGCATGGGAATATTATCAAGTAAACATAAGTAAACACGTATGTACTAAGGGAGAGGGACAAGTTCCTAAATACCACTACTTTATCCTTCTCAATTGGCTGTTCCGAATTCAGCAGGGAACTGGGAGGAGTTTCAAATTTAAAAAAATCAACAAACTGACACCACCATATGAATGGAGGCGAGCAATTCGTCTCAGAAACAGATTATGGAAAAAGTATATGAGACAACACACTGAGTCCAGCTGGTCTGACTACAAGAAACAGAGGAACGTTTGCACCTCTTTACGGAGGAAGGCAATTGGCTGTTACTTTCAGAGAAAAGCTCATGATTCTGTCACCAAACCTCAAGAATTTTGGAAATTTTTTGGCCCAATTTTTAGATCTAAACAAAGTCATTCTAATGACATTAACCTGATTGAGGATAATAACTTCTTAAGGGATAAACAGCAAATCGCCAGCATCTTTAATGACTTCTTTGTTAACATTGCCTCTAATGTTCATGAACTTAATGATGATCCCTTCAGCTATGGGTTCTCTGATCATTTAAGTATTTTTCATATTAAGAGCTTTATGCAAAACAATGATTGTTCTCACAATTTCAGCTTCAAATCCACCAATCCAGTTATAGTTATGGGAGTCATACAGAAACTTTCCTCTTCTAAAGCAGCTGGTTATGATAATATTCCTGTCCGCCTTGTTAAAGACGGTGCTGGCATTATTGCTGATCCTCTTGCTAAGTTATTTAACACCTCAATATCCAATGGTGGATATCCTACTCCCTGGAAGTATGGACAAGTGACACCTGTTTTTAAGAAGGGAGATGAAAATCTAAAATCTAATTATCGACCAATTACTGTGCTAGTTGCATTCAACAATATTTTCGAGCGTATTCTCTCTATGCAACTTTGTGATTACTTTCAGGATAAATTGTCACCTTATTTATCAGCATATCGTAAACACTATAGCTGCCAGACTGCGCTACTACGTCTGCTTGAGGAACTAAGGACTGCTTTAGACAGTAAGGAGCATGCAGCCATGGTAGGCATTGATCTCTCGAAGGCATTTGACTGCCTTCCCCATAAGTTATTGTTATCAAAGCTCAAAGCATATGGCCTTTCAGAGAACAGTGTTAAATTTCTAGCAAGCTACTTGGGAAATCGATTTCAGAGGGTAAAGATTGGCGATGCCCACTCTACCTGGTTATCTCTTTGTAAAGGCGTGCCTCAAGGGTCTGTTCTCGGACCCTTATTATTTAATATCTTTCTTAATGATTTGTTACTCTTGCCGACCAACTCTAAAATTAATTCTTATGCTGATGATACTCAACTTTTTCTCCATGGACTGGACCCAGTCACAACTCAGACCACTCTGCAAAGTGATCTGACTTTAGTATCTGATTGGTTTCAGGCAAACGGTATGACAGCTAATCCAAGCAAATGTCTCTCTACATGGTTTGGAATTAATGCCAACGATCTCCATGTTTCACTTAATGGTATTGAAATTGATATTGCCAATACAATACAACTTCTTGGTGTCTATATCGATAGAGATCTTAATTTCAATGTTCATGTTAAGGAGACTGTCAGAAAGGTTAGCCGCAAGTTGCAAGTTCTGAAACGTTATAAACATTTCATCCCTACTCATGCCAAGAAGAAGCTATATCTGGCTTATTTTCTTCCACACTTAACTTACTGTTCCACCGTCTGGTTCCACTGTGGCAAGCGAAATGCTGACATGATTGAGAAACTTAATGAATCTATTCTTCGTTTCGTCTTTAATGATTTTGATAACTCCTATGAACAATTATTACAAGAAATTAATCAGCCCAGTCTAAGAGCACGTCGGATAAATGATATGCTTATATTAGTTTTTTTAGCATTAAATAATGCTGCACCTAGTTATATCTCTGATCTTTTTACCGAGCGCCAAATCAGCATTGGTTTACGAGGCAAACGTAGACTGATTATTCCACATGTAAATACAACAAATTATGGTCTTCACTCATTTCGATATCATGCCAGCAAATTATGGAACTCATTGCCAGATAATGTCCGTGTATCCACTTCTCTTGCTGCCTTCAAAAGTGCACTTCAAACTGTCCATCTGGAAAGTGAATGCTGTTCTTTTTGTGACCAATATTATAATTCTTAAAATTACTTGTACATAATATTTATAATTTATTTTTATGTAATTTATTTCATTTTTTTTTTTTTTGATTACTTTAATTATTTTATAGATTTATTTTCTTCGGAGATATTAGCAATTTGCTATCAACTAATTCGAAGTAAAATAAAGTCTTTGATTGATTGATTGATTGATATGAAAAGCTCATGTTGAGGTCGGTCGATTGACCAAGCATGATGCTTTTAGGGTTATGGACCTTGAAATATGATTCAAAATCCTAACAAATGTCTCTAATTTTGATGACAGCCGTTCCCCCACACACCAAAACCATTGTAAGGGACCTGGTGGTCATTATTTATCTGTGGGGGGTGGGTTCATTCAAACGAAAAAATAAGTCTAGTATTCCAAATTAATTAAAACACGAATTTTCCAGGACTTGTTTTTTGATTTTTTGTGAAAATTGGAAAAAAAAAAAAAAAATTGGACAAAAATTTGTTGTTTTTCACTAAATTTGGATAATGAATTCATTAATCATTATCTTGAAACACCAATAATGATTTCTATGCCTGTTCATGCTTCAGGTAGGTAGTAAAAGCTCCCAGACAGTTTATATTATAAAGAGAAAAGGAAGCATGCAAGCCTTCCCAATAGGGCTTATGTTTATTTATTGATATTTAAGTGCCCACACATCTCTTATTCTCCTTTACTTAGGTTGGATTGCTACATTGACATCCAGTTGTGTTATATTTTATGTCCAGCATTGCATTAGAATTTATTTAGATCTTCACATGAATAAAGATTGTATGAGTGAGGTGATTTTTACCAAAACACACAATCACCCACCTCCAACCATCATGAAATTCTTTTATGAGCCCACCCCTTTATCCCTAAAAAAAAAATAAGCCTGAGCCCTACCCCCAACCACACATGCGATTTTTGCCCCCAGCGCCCCCCCCCCACCCACATAAGTAATGACCAGTCCCTAAAACTTTTAGGAGATATTTTCTAGCAGGTTTTACGACGTTCAAGCTCGATAGTTTCCTCATTTTCTTATAGAAGACATTTGAATTTCCAAGTTTATGCGTTGGGTGACATTAAGGTTATTCCTCACAATTGCCACTACGCATCCTTTCTGCGCATAATTTATGGCGTCATTTAGCGTGCTCTCGTGCACGTGCCACACTGAAAAACATGGCGGATTTGCCTTGATTATTGAGCTCTTTCAGTTGAAAAATGGCTGTAGCTCACCAACGAGCATGGGCCACCCCAATTTTTTTTCCAGTCATTGTAATCAACTTATCATAAACTTTGCTTGAGGAAAGACTGATCTGATTCTATTGCTGAAAATTGAATAAATAGCGAAAATAGCAAGTAAACTGTGGTCTTTTCTCTATTTGCCCTATGGTAACCATGTCAAGAAATTTGGTTGAAATTTTAATCAAGGTTTCAGCTTTCTGTCTAAATCAAACTTAAAAAGTTTATTTGTGTCCGATACAACGCATTGACTCCAGTTTAATGCGTGTTCTCATGAGTCTCGGTCACAAAAATTTACAATTATTACTGGGAATGCGTTCTTGTAATAAGCGTTAAATAATGCCAAAATGGGTCATTTTCAATGCCCCAGTGCTCCTTAATGAGTATGGGCACCCCCCTTTTTTATTTCAAAATTGAAGTTCTCATATGATAAATATTCAGTGGGCAAAGTTTGAACGAAAATCTATTGTCCGTTTTATTTCAGGGGAATTACCTTAAATGGCGGTCCAGAGAAGGATCACGCGTAGGTCAAAAGGAGCAGTTATCACTTACGTTTTTTGGTAACTGAACACTTCTTGCACTGGAAGAAGTATTACTTGCAATGTCTCAGAACTCTAGAGTAACATTTTTCGTCTCAGGTGGCAAAACTCAATGACAGATGTTTCTGTTAGTTTCCGGCCGCCATGTTGGTGCCCCTCAGAAGGGCACCAACATGGCGTCTCCATACAAAGCTCTATAAATTTAGGTGAAACTGTTTACCGAAATAACGCGGCAATGAAAAACCGCACAGACCTGAATCTCGGCGATGTTTTTTGTCTATCAATTATCTATCATATACCTGATTCTTGACTTAATTTATTGAATGGTTTACGATTTTTATTTTCGATGCAAAACCACCATAAGCGCGTTTGAATGGTCAAATAACCTTAAAATAATAATTGGCTTTTCCCCTTCGGGTAAGTTGGTATATCCCCCATCGGTTATTGAGTCGCACGGCGGCCAATAATGCCCGAGGTTCGTGAGCCCGGAACAAGAGTTGGAAACCCCTTTTTCCCTCCCATAGCCCCGGGTCCCGGCCAAGAGCCCGCCAAATATGTTTCTTTTCCCTTGTTTTTAAATATATGACTTTCCCACGATTGCCCTTCCCCTTTTTTTTGGTTGCCGCCACTTACCCTAAACCCTCCACACCTATCCGGCACGAATCCCCGGTGGACTTTTCTGCTGATTGCCCCTATATCTATAATCCTTCCATTTCCGTAACAGCCCGTTTTTCATGTAAAATTCATGAAGGGGAAATCATGAAACGAGATCAATTTGAGTCGAACACAACCACTGTGTTTCCGAAGTTTTTGTTACCATTACTTGCGGGTATTGCGATGAAGAAGCTTTGATCATTTTATGCAACACGTTTATGTTTTCTGTAAATTAAGAAGGAGTCATGAACAGCATTCCATTATTTGCTTTGTAAATTTTAGAAAAATGCGAAGAATTTTGTAATAAAAACAAAAATTCTCCCTTATAAATGTAGATAACAAGCCCGTCCCCCACACCTGCCTTATCCGCCACCCGCCCCCTTACCCCGCTAACCCCGCCACCCCTGTAGGGAAAAGTTGGCCTGCCGGTGCCGTTTTTTTTTGCCCAGCAAAATTTTGTGGACGATGCAAAGCGCCGAATCCTTTGTTTTTTTTTATTTTGCCCCTGTAAATCTCTGGG
>JAHPZR010028421.1:5000-29639 GCA_019787425.1 Platygyra sinensis
ACCTCACACGTAATCAGAACCAAGGGCGATGATGACCTTGAAATATTGACATAAGGACTAAGGAAACACTTTAATATTCCTACTATTATGGACGTGTACGCAAATCCTAACTGAGATGTCTGAGCTGTTTATATGACCGTAATCAGTATTTGCTAGCCTGATTTCTTCAGAGGCCACACAATATATATTGTCAAAATATACCACCAAGTTATATTCAACCATCGAACACGGATTTCGCAACTTCCCGGAACTTTTTGTCGACAAGCTGATTCGATCGTTATTCCCTCGTCGGAACAGAATTGTTTCGGTGATTTTAAAAGGTAAGTCGGTAATATTGACGAAATTGATATTCATTGATCATCATTGTGATAAAGTACAACTGAAACGTGATTTAAACGCAGCATACTGCTGAGCGGCAGTCAGTTAAGTTCAGCTTCGTTTTCCTCTATTTAGTGAGAGATTTATGGGGTTTATTTTTTGCTTTGGAACTAACCTCTGGTTTATTCAGAGACCCATAAACACGGCACTAAATTGAGGTTGCGTACGGTTACGAAATACCGCTTTTCCCGGCTCCATTGCTAACAATACAATTTCTAAACTCTCTATACTATGGTCAAAACATAGTCAGGGAAGCACCTACTGAGAATATTGGAGCTGATCCTGTCATCAGATATTCAGATTTCGTTACTAAAACTGGTAGACTTAGCACAAATCGACCTTTTCTTCTCCATCGAACGAAGCGAGAAGGCTATTTTCGAGCGGCGGCGAAGTCGCGATCGTGAGCGAGTAAATCGCGGAACAGCGAAACCAACAGGCCAGGAAAGAATTATTGGAAAAAAACTCTTAGAAGTCTTCTAAACGGGTAAGTTAAAACTTATAATAGTAACATCAGAACTGATTTTTAATTTTAGAGCTCAGCATAACCAGGCTGTTTTCCGGTAGTTTTCTAGAAAACTTACACGTTATCATTGAGAAATTTGCCTAGATTTTTCAGATTTGCCCATTCAAGTCGTATTTCGTTTTAGACTTATCTCATCTCAACTAAACGTTTTACAGTGGCACCCCGCTCTAACGAAGTGTCACGGTACCGAAAAAAATGTTCGTTATAGCAGGGTCTTCGTTATAGCGAAGATCCCGTTAACGAATTATCTGGTTAACAACGAAAAATATTCGTTACAGCGGGGTAACCAAGCTGACCAAGCTGAACAATGGGATATATACCATGCAAAACAGTCTACAGACTTGCGCGTGAACAGGCAAAGATTTGAAGATCAAAGTTTCTCTATCCTGACCAATAGGAGTCGTGTTTGGCTTAACAACCATTTGTATCATCATGTCGTTTTTACTGACTGCGAGCAACAGGACAAACTATTCGTTATAGCGGGGTAAATTGTGCGTTGGGACGTCAAAATCTATTTGTTATAGCGGAGATTTCGTTATAGCGGGGTTCGTTATAGCGGGGTTCGTTATAGCGGGGTTCGTTATAGCGGGGTTTGTTTCCACATATTTTAATGTAATTCTGCCGGGCTTTCAAATGTTGTTCATTATAACGGGGTCTCCATTAAAGCGCGGTGCTACTATGTTACTAGTTTGGTTTACTACGGCTGCCCGGCTCTGGGATGTTTTATTTTTCTTCCAAGTTACTGAGTTGACGTCTATCGCAACCTTTATTTAAACCATATTGTTTTATAATTTTAACACTACAAGGCAGAACTCATGGAGCTCAGTATGTGAAGATTTGCTCACGTAGCAGAGGTGAAAACGTGGCAGACTGGGAGAGAGAGCGGGGATGGGAGGAGGGGTATGGAAATAGTTTTCCTCCCTCTTCTTCCACTCCTCCCCCTAGGTAACTTCGTTTCTCAGGTCTCTCAATCTTTCTTCTTCCCGTGCCCGGGGAACGAAGTTGGTCCGCCGCAACCCCTTCTTTATTTATGCAATGAAAAGAAGTGAAGATATCTTAAGACTTTTTCAGTTCCCAGTGACAAAGTCAAGTTATAAATTGAAAGGAACCTCAAAATAAGCCATATATGGCAGAAGCATTATCGGAGAAGCAATCATAACCGACCGCTGTGATCGACTGCTGTAATGGTATGGGCAAGCCGTCACCGCCAAAAATACAAACGTTTCAAATAATTTAGAATCAATTGAAACGGTCTAATTGTTATTTTCAAGAAGGTCCAAACATTTCAGAAATGATGCAGTTAAAATGCAATTAGACAAGTGTCCTGCGTTCAACTGGAAAACTCAACTTATCAACGGTTTAGACAATGTTGAAATTGTCTAGTCCTCTACCACAAAACGGTACAACAAAACCACTAACGATCTATCCTAAACAAAAATAATTCAGCTTTCCTTTATAAAGCAGTGCAGACTAAGGTGAGTTGGTTTAACTACGCAGCAACGAATGGTTTAGCACAGAGTGAAATGGAGTGACCTTAGGGCAGATAGATTAGCGAAAACTGATTTAGTTTAACTTTACATCAATTGGTTCGGTGTACTGCAAGTTGGCTTAGCTTACTGTGGATTGGTTTAGCGTATTGTGGATTGGCCTAGCATATTTTTAATTGGTTTAGCGTATTGTGAATTGGCTTAGCCTATTGTTAATTGGTTTAGCGTATTGTGAATTAGTTAACCGTATTGTGGATTGGTTTAGTCTATTGTTAATTGGTTCAGTGACGTGACACACGGTTCAGAATAGTGTGAAATGGCTTATTTTATCTGCAAATGATTAATCGTGAAGTGCAATGGTCCAGCATAACATTCATCAGCTTACCGCAGTGTGAAACGGTTTAGAGTTACCCAAATGTCTTAGCGTGACGATCAATGGTTTAATAGAAAGCGAAATGGTTTAGTGTTACAACAAATGGTTTGCGCCAGAACCGCCAAAAATACAAAAGTGAAATAGACAAGTCAAGCTTGAAATGGAATAGTCCATGTGGGGTCTTACTTCACAAGCCATACGTCATTCAGATAAATTTTGGCGCGAAATTTGCCATGATGGTGAATAAAATAGACAGGCCAAACACGACTCCTACGGTTGGGGGCATTTGTACATTTGCCGTTTATTTTTCGGTCTTTCGACCTTTTTGTCGCTTCACTCTTGTTTATGAAGGGCACTTCGTATTGTGCTATAAGGAGAAAATAGAGCCGTTAGATCGTGCGATGGCAGATTTTAAGAGGTCATAGGTCTGCGTGATTTCCGCTGTTATCTGCATGTCGCTTTGTTGAGTTTGACACCTCTATAATTTGCCATGTGTTAGTGTATTGTTTTGGCTCATTTCTATTGCAAGATATGTTTTTAAGTCTCCAAGTGTTTTCTTTTGAGGGCCAAAATATGACGTTTATTGTGAATGTGTTGCTAACTTGCATTCTAAATTATGACACTGGGCCCGGCTATGATTAAAACTGTTGACTGTGTTGCGTGATGGAAAACTGGAATTTCATTGGAAACCAGCCTCTACTGAAAACAATTTTAAAAATCTTCCGATCATATCTTACAAAAGAGGTAAATCTCTAAAAGACATGACATGTGACTTAAGACACCACATAGATTATTCCATTTCAAGCTTGACTTGTCCATTTCATTTTGGGGTCCGTATAATTGGCCACGGAATAGACTATAATTGGATAGGGGTTCTGAGAGGCCAACGGTACATACCTAGCAAAAATTGACCCAGGTACCCCCCCCCGGATTCTTAAGCTCTTATCTATGAGCCCGGGGGGTACTCCCTCATATAGGCTATATAGGTATGTGTGGCCCCAAAGGGTATGGTTTTTCAGCCGTTTCGGTCATAAATAGGTTATCGATTTTAGCTGATCTTGACCATTTTGGTCATAAATAGGGTATGGTTTTTGTACTCTAGCCTTGATATGAGTATGTTTTTAAGCTGAGAAACCACATTTTCAATGAAAAGAAAATCAACAAAAGCCCTTCACAAATTATGTTTACGGTAATTTAACATTGGTCTGAACTTGGGAACCAATTATAACGCAGGTCTGAAACAGGATTTTGATGTAAGGTTCAGATCATAAATAGGGTTTCGAATTTTTGGTCAGGTCATAAATAGGGTAGGGAATATCGCAGATTTTGGTCATAAATAGGGTGAGGGTTTTGGAAAGCGGGCCACACACCCCCACCCAACTTTTCTGGGAGTATCCCCTTCCCGGGTACGAGTTGCGCTAGCAACTTCAGACGTACAGAGCATTTTAGCAATGCCGGCAACTGATGAGATCCACATGGAGGATCGAAACCATGGTCTTATATACAACACGCAACACAGTCAACAGACTTGCGCGTAAAGAGTTAAATTTAAATCCTGTGGTACGGGAACTATCAAGAAAGAAACCTATACATCGAGCTCCAGAAACATAAGCTCCATCAGAAAATGCAAGAAAAACATGAGAATTTCTCTGAACAAACGTATAGCTTTCTCGAAGCAAAGCTACGGTGTCTCCGAAGAAAAACGTAGTATCGGAGGGCAAATATGATACCCGTGACAAGATTCTATCTACTGTACTTGCAAACAGTTCTAATCATAACCGGGCCCAGCGTCATAATTTAGAATGCAAGTTAGCAACACATTCACAATAAACGTCATATTTTGGCCCTCAAAAGAAAACACTTGGAGACTTAAAAACATATCTTGCAATAGAAATGAGCCAAAACAATACACTAACACATGGCAAATTATAGAGGTGTCAAACTCAACAAAGCGACATGCAGATAACAGCGGAAATCACGCAGACCTATGACCTCTTAAAATCTGCCATCGCACGATCTAACGGCTCTATTTTCTCCTTATAGCACAATACGAAGTGCCCTTCATAAACAAGAGTGAAGCGACAAAAAGGTCGAAAGACCGAAAAATAAACGGCAAATGTACAAATATCACGAACCGTAGGAGTCGTGTTTGGCCTGTCTTTTTATTCACCATCATGGCAAATTTCGCGCCAAAATTTATCTGAATGACGTATGGCTTGTGACGTAAGACCCCACATGGACTATTCCATTTCAAGCTTGACTTGTCCATTTCACTTTTGTATTTTTGGCGGTTCTGGCGCAAACCATTTGTTGTAACACTAAACCATTTCGCTTTCTATTAAACCATTGATCGTCACGCTAAGACATTTGGGGTAACTCTAAACCGTTTCACACTGCGGTAAGCTGATGAATGTTATGCTGGATCATTGCACTTCACGATTAATCATTTGCAGATAAAATAAGCCATTTCACACTACTCTGAACCGTGTGTCACGTCACTGAACCAATTAACAATAGACTAAACCAATCCACAATACGGTTAACTAATTCCAAATACGCTATGCCAATCCACAATACGCTAAACCAATTCACAATAGGCTAAGCCAATTCGCAATACGCTAAACCAATTCAAAAAATGCTAGGCCAATCCAGAATACGCTAAACCAATTAACAATAGGCTAAACCAATTCACAATACGCTAAACCAATTAACAATAGGCTAAGCCAATTCACAATACGCTAAACCAATTAAAAATATGCTAGGCCAATCCACAATACGCTAAACCAATCCACAGTAAGCTAAACCAACTTGCAGTACACCGAGCCATTTGATGTAAAGTTAAACTAAATCAGTTTTCGCTAATCTATCTGCCCTAAGGTCACTCCATTTCACTCTGTGCTAAACCATTCGTTGCTGCGTAGTTAAACCAACTCACCTTAGTCTGCACTGTTTTATAAAGGAAAGCTGAATTATTTTTGTTTAGGATAGATCGTTAGTGGTTTTGTTGTACCGTTTTGTGGTAGAGGACTAGACAATTTCAACATTGTCTAAACCGTTTATAAGTTGAGTTTTCCAGTTGAACGCAGGACACTTGTCTAATTGCATTTTAACTGCATCATTTCTGAAATGTTTGGACCTTCTTGAAAATAACAATTAGACCGTTTCAATTGATTCTAAATTATTTGAAACGTTTGTATTTTTGGCGGTGACGGCTGCCCATATAATGGCGCCCTTTTATTTTTTATTTTTCTTACAGCAATTTCCGTATTTTAACACGCACAATCATGTGTACAGCCACCCCTTGAGGGGAGGGGCGGCTGTACACAGGCTGTCCAATTATAGTCTGACTGCTGTATATTTCAATAATAACTCCTTGTGTTTTCCGGCATGGAACTGAGACCACACTGAACAAAAACAACGATATTTAAAAAAATCCGATAAACCTATTTTCAAACTAGGAGCCTTGCCAATTCCGGCCCAGCTCATGTCTTATGCGCAAAAAGTTCATGTCTTTGAGAGTCTTTCCATCACGTTCGTTCGATATGCACGCCGTGCATTGTTACCCTAAATCTGCTTTTTGTAGGACTAGCCGAATTGAGAACGTAAAGTTCCTTGCCGAACAGCACAACAATTGACCCCGGCCAAGGTAGCACTCGGTTTGTCCTGAAAATCCGGGAAATGTAGTCTTACATGCACATGTCGGCCATCAATTTAATTCCCTCGGCTTTCTGTAGTCTGTCTCTCCTTGCGACGATGTTTCACGATGATTTATTTCTTGTTCGCCGCCCTTAACACTGCCGCCCGCACCTCGGAGCTTATCTTCATGGTTGCTTATATGGCTAACGAGAGCCTTCGAGAACTCAAAATAAAAGCCACACGCAATGGTAACGAAGTGAACCCCATACATAGCTTTAGGTCTGAATATAGTGTAGGATGTGTCATCTGATATTCGTTGACACAGTACGGGCATCGGAGGTGGGGTTTATATCAAATGGAAAAATCAAGCGATTGAGACTGTCTTCATGTTTATCTGACTGTTTGAAAACACGCTTCCGTGGAAAACACGACAAAAACAAAACAAACGTACCAACGTGGCGGTGGACTGATAACCTCGAAAAATACACAGTTGCCTGTCGTGAATAGAATCATTTATTATATAAACACCAGTGAAATACCAAGTGAGCTTTCCCGCGAAAATTTCATATCTTCACACGTGAAGATAACATGTTATCTTCACACGTGAAGAGATCACCGTCGTTATGGTTACATAATAAATCGCGCCTTTTTCACAGGAGTTTATCCGGTGTTTATATAATAAACAGAATATTACATGCCCGCTTGTGGATATGAATTTTATCTTCTCGTGTTCGACTCGATATCTCACTCGTTCGCTGCGCTCACTCGTGAGATATCGAGTTGAACACTCGAAGATAAAATTCATATCCACGCGCGGTCATGTAATATCCTCTATTTATCTTGTTTATGCCTGAAAACCCGGCCTCCACACTACACTAGAGAAATAAAAAAGTCAGCCTTTATATTTCTACCGTTAGGCCTACTGTCCACACTACAGTGCGTCACGAAAACGTGCTCTTCGAAAACCCTCTTCAAACCGGAAGAACTTGTGTGGACGAAATTAAAACATTTTGAATGCGATTTCCCTGCTTGAGTTTTCCTAAAACTTAAATCCAATATTATCAGTGATTGCTGCCTTTTCAAATCCCTCCAGCGCGGCGGGGACGGAAAACCATTTGATGCACTGTCAGGTTGAAAACGCCGTTTTCAACTTTCTTCGGCGTCGTGCCGGACGAGGCCTTTCTACTAACAAACTGAACCCGCGCCAAGCGAATTATCGCGAGACACGAAATTCAAGAGTGAGGCATGAGATTTTTATAAGGCATACGAAAGACAATTTTGACATAAGAACTGAGGTAGCGCCATCAAGACTAGTTACTGAAATAGATTCTTCAAAAGCCGGCATAATTTTGAGCACAATACTTTATCTGGATCATCAGGTATGATATTTTTGCAGCATTCCGTTATTTCCGAAAACTGTGAGAAGTTTATTCAAATTTTGCCAGCAACTCGCTTTAGAATGTACAAAGTTAATAAAAGGGGGAATACTTTAGGCCTTGATACATTAGACTCGTACCCAGTGCATTATGGCGTAATCGAAGGTCTGGTTACTTCCTTGTGCCAGGCTTCCAACCGACTAAGAATGTTTATTAATACTAGTAAGGGCCTATTGGGGGTCGGGTGAAAGTGTCATTTTAGTTCGGCATAATTTGAGCATTATACATCCAGTCGAGTACAAAGGTTGTCGAGCATAATTTTGAGCATAAAACCCTGGTTTCAAGGGTGACGCCCGAAAGCATAATAATCTATAGCTATTTTTCGAGCATAATCCGACAGACTCTACCGTAGTCACAAGTCCCGCCATGGCTTACATACTTCTGTGAAACAGTCGCGGCAAGAATTTTCATGATCATTCCATTGTTTAATATTCACCAAATTTTTGTGCTAATTTTTCAACGACTTCATGATCTAAGCAAAATTGTTCTTTGTGCCGCTTCAGTGGGAGCTTGTTAAACGGCCACTTTTGAACTTGGGTAAGTTTGGTATTTTATTTGAGTTCTTTGATCGCTCTTTCACTTTTCTCTCCATGAAAGATTTGTGTATGAGGCATGCATGAAGATACTAGTTTGCATTCCAATTGAAAAAATTCTTGCTGGCGCAGTGAATTTTTTCTTGCCGATGTTTGCTGTTTTCGTCCAGTCGGGTATGTCCTCTTTGAATTGTTGTAAGCTGAATTGTCAAAAGGAAAGGCTTTAATATTTTCGAAGAACACCATCCTTAGATTTAATGCGTAAACATCTTTGAGTTTCGAGTTATTAATTTTCAAGTTTGAATTATGTTCGTAAAAACATTAAGTATGCATGTTAAGTATAGCGATAGACAGAAATCTTATACCGACACATTAATGGCTCTCATATAAGGACATAAAGCTTCAAATTTATCCGTGCTGTTTCAAACAATGAATTTACGTTCTAGCTCTGCTTTTCGGGAAATAAACCGCTGGATAATAAATCTTTTAAATATTTCACTTCTTCTTTATCTTTTTTTAGTTTTTTTTTAAGACTTGTTAAGATATACAACGACACTTAACGCGGAAACCGCCTTTCATGATACAAATTCTCGTTAATTCTCTCAGTTGCTCGTTTCGTTATTTCAAGTGTTAAAATCTCTGGAATCTCAACTCAGGTTGGATAAACAAATTAAGGCGATTTGTACGAATCACTAAAAATAGAATTATGTGCACTATTTTGAGAACAACCGCAAGAATGTATTCTTCGATTTCAAAAGGTTGCTTATAAGAGCCAGATGTTGTCCGTTTTTTTCGTGATCTCGACACCGATAAGCGGTGCAAGATCACATTTCCCCTATTGCACGTGGTCATTGTGTGTTCGTGAACAAGTGTTACATTATTCGTTAGCTTAATCGTGTTGTGCGTGTTTCCGTTAGGGTCTAATTTTGTCTCTATGGCCCTGAGTTCTAATTCGATTTGTTCAGTGTCTTATGGAATTTTCCGCCGTGTATAGCTGCCTCCTTGAGGCTTGCAACGGGAATTCACTCAGACCAAAATAACTCCCCATTGAGTGCTTTCAGTCACCGGAAACGCCTTCTTTTGTGGGGGGTCGATAGTTAAGACAGTAATGTAGATTTCAAAGCTGTTATCGACTTGGCTTCCGCCTTTTTGTCGTCTATTTTGATGTTTTCTAAAGACAAACAACTGCTCAGCTCCAGGAGAAACAGTTAGTCCTGCCAGTTGGTTGGACTATAAATTTCCATTGGCTTTTAATTGGTTCTCCCATTATTATTTCACAGTTGTTTACTATTTGTTTTTATATAAATTGTTCCTATTTATCTCATGACTGGTACGCTTAGTAAAAGAACAAAACTTTATTTACCTCTACTTTGAAAACACTCAAGGTCACTTTTGTCCTAACAGCCGGGTTCATCGTAACACGAGTAGTTGGCATCTAATCACTTAATTTACTACTTCCATTACATCAGTTAAATTTGAATCAGCCGAATTTGCAAAACAATTGATCCTAGACACGAAAATTCAGTGTGTCTACCTCAAACAAACAACAACACGTTTCGTTTTTAAGATGCGCAGATTATATTCCCTGCACACTGAAACGTTTTGATTCATGCACCAAAACTTTAATGCAAGATTCGGTATTCTGAAATGGTTTAAGCAATAACCGTCTCAGTTTTAAAGTCATCAAAAATCCTCTTCTCAACACGAACGGCACAACATGAAGAACAATGTCTAATGATTGGTTTGACGCTCTTTCAGAGACTTCATCCGGGACCTTACCAATTTTCACTGCTGTTAGCGGTTTAACAATCCTGTTGTTGGTACGCTTGTGGAGAAACTCGCGCTTTGCCATGGAGCCACCTCCTGAGATGCAATCTGTTGAAATAGAGGTAAAATTACTTTAAATTATGACTTTAACCATTGAAATACATTACAGGCCATTTATATTAGAATATGGTATTCAAGGTCAGTGTCCCCATATCGTTCGCTCTTCTGCGAAGCATTTTCATCCCGTGCCAACTAATCAACATTTGTGGCGTAAAAGAAATGCAATATATTGTTGGAACTTTAGTTCATATCGGTGTAACATTGAGGATACGTTGTAAGAGGTTTTAACAGTAAGATTAGGACATCACACGATTGGCCCATTTTCAGACAGAGTCACAGAATTTACGGAGTTAAATTAAACAACCTCTTCATCAAACGGCACAGTCCATTCTGAGCACCTGGTGTTAGAGTTTTCGCAACGAGCGACTAAAACCGCATGATTGCCAACACAACAAATCGAGGACATTTTGACTGCTATTGATTAGTACCCATTCAGCCTTTCTAAAAATTAATTTATTCTTTGTTTTTTTTTTGGGACGAAGAAATGAATTTCAAGTGAAAAAGGCGGGAAAGAAAACGTATGTCCTACCCGGCGCCATCTTTGCTTTGTCTAGCGAGTCGCGTTTTTGCGCGCAGAAAGATTTTAGTTTCTCAGAGAAACTGAAATATGTTCTTATGGTTCGCAACTAACTGGCTTAATGAAAGCGCGCAAAATTTCCTCGTACTAGATTTTTCATCTCACCGTTAAAAGTAGAATTAACATCGTTTTACCAGAAAGGACAAACGTTCGCAGTGACGTGTCTGAAGTAGGATCGACTTACAACTACCCACTGCTTTAGAAATGATCTGAAATGTTCGTTGCGACCAAGGAAATCTAGTGTTGATTCCTTGGTTTGAGCCAAAAACTGTGCTTCAGTTTCTTAGAGGCCGGAATGCCTTTTGGCGGGGTTTAAGATAGCTTTACTGACTTGAAATCTAGTTACTGTGTGAAGAAATGAGCGCTCGTTTGTTAGTGATATCGGAAGGTTTTCTATATTCAAATGTTCGGAGCTCGTTGTTTTCTTCCGAAAGCTCATCCAATTCGTTATATGAGAGGCCTTTCATCGGAGGAATATTCTTTACATGTACATCAGCAGTTTCTTTATGTTAAAAGGTGTTTTATATTTACAACGTTTGAGTTTTGGCCCTTGCAAGATGCATTATCCTTTATGTTACAACTCTTTTTACCGTCCGGTGGCGTTCCCTATTGTAATGTAAGCGCGATACCAGAGTAGCGTCATGACATTACAAAGCATGTTGGGAATAACATAAAAAGAACACGTGATTAATGCGTGCAGTTGTATTGACTTTGTTCTCTGCGTGACGGTGCATTCGTGTTCGCGTCAGTTAACGCAAGACAGTCCGTTACATCGACAGTTCGTTATTGAGTAGTTCGTTATCGGGTAGCAGGTCTATTGTATCACGGGGTGAGTCGTTAGATCGGAAGGTGGAAGGTTCGTTACGTTGGAAGGTTTGTTGTAAATGTGGGTTTCCTTAATAAGACATTAAGCTTTACTTCCATAACAAATATTACATGGAAATGTGTAAAAAATGTGTTGGAAAGGGAAATAATCGCCTCAGCACCATTCTTGGAGGGAATCCCAAACTTAGAAATATATACAAAGAAGTACAATAATATGTCTACGAACATTCAAAAATGAGCTAATAATTTAAAAACATTCGACTTAAAATCAACCACAGAGGATTTTTGTCTAATATCAGGAGAGAGAGAGTTCATTCTCCGACTATTCTATTCGTGAAACTAAATTTTAATAAATCAGTCCTTTGATGACAAGGTAAAAGTTCGGAGTATCATTACTCCTCAAAGCATATCCCTTAATAAGGTATGTTATGTATGACGCGCTGTAGAGGACAAAAATACTTGTGTCAATTTATATAGAACTTGTGCTCTTCAAGGATAACTTGTTGCTCCACATTTACAACTTGTTTTCTTTATGTAAAACTTGTTGTTGCATACATCTAACTCTTGGCCAAACTCGTACAACATGTTTTCCAAATTGTGTACTTGTGTTAACGTTGCTCTTGAAAGTACCTTAGTAGTTCGCGATTTTCCCTATAAACCTGCATTCCGGTAAGGAAAGATTCAGCGCAGAGTGAATACAAGAAGTTTTCACTAGAACACCTGACACGATGTGGAAAACATTTAAACAATTTATTTTACTTCCGTAATGACGACTTCCACATGATCAGGAAAAAAACATAAACATAACAACAACAACCGATCGGAAGGAACTCCAAGTACCAGGGGGGTAATTATTAAGGCTACATCACTGAGTAAACGAATATTGAACACAGTTAAATGACTTAGCTTTAGAAGTCAGAACAGCCTCAATTGTCTTCCATTCGGCACTGTTTCGCAAATGTAACTTTGAGGCAAATAGGATTATACAAGACTGCCTCCTTCCAGCAGAGAATCTTTTCGGCGTCCCTGAAAATGAAAGACATTACTCTCCAAACGACTGATCAACTCTTGTAATTCCAAAGTTTAATAAGGAAACAGTCTGTGAGGTTCTGTTGAGCGAGCACTGATGCACAAACTCGCAGTAAACCTACAAAGTCGTCCCCTCTCCTTACAAAAAAATCCACACGTACAGATATTATCGGACGAATAATGGCGTTCCATCTCGCACAGCAACAATGGCAGGGTAAAAATGACACTCTCCAGATGATCTCCAGATCAGAAACAGTTTCAGCCGCCATTTTGTCATAGAGAGCGCAAAGAATGATGGGTTGCGCGGTCAATCGATAAGCCAAACTTTCAATCGATAGCAAGTTGTACGAAAACGTCAAAGAAGTTGTGAATATTTAATAGTTACACACATATTCGGTGCCAAGTTATTGGGTATTTTTAAAATCAGTTTTATGAAAATTGTATAGAAGTTCAAACGGATTCGACAAGTTGTATGTTGGAAAACAAGTTGTATATGTTTTACTAAAGTAGCACAAACGTTAACACAAGTACACAATTTGGAAAACATGTTGCACGAGTTTGGCCAAAAGTTAATTAGATGTATGCAACAACAAGTTTTACATGCAGAAAACAAGTTGTAGATGTGGAGCAACAAGTTATCCTTGAAGAGCACAAGTTCTATATAAATTGACACAAGTATTTTTGTCCGCCACGGCGCGTCATAGTTGTGTATGGGAAAGTTTACTTTACCGATGGTTCTTTATAACCAGGAAGTTTCGTTGTACTGTGTTTGGCAACACACTGGGATAGTTCGTCATATCAAAGGCCAGCCTCTTGGAGGTTCACTATCGGAGTCGCTAGGTTATTGTCATATGCCGGGTTTCCCATATCGAGAGGTTCTTTACAAACTTGTCTGTCATCTTGGATTTGCAGTCATTACACTTGATAATTGGAATTATTGTGCAAGTCTAAGCCTTTACGTTATGTATTGCAAACAATACGCCGAAATACACTCGAGTATCTTTCCTTCCTGAGTGGAAGGCGTTGGCGATTTTCTGCTTGGGTAAGGATTTGGGAAACTGGATGACACACTACCACCAAAACATCAAGTCCAATTGCGCCAATACTTCCTTCCTCGCTCTCCATAATTTTAGTTTGTAATGAAAATTAAGTGGACAAAAACCTTTCTCTCAGGGTACAGACGGGGCAAGAAGGACCACCCTGACGACTGAAATAGTGACACGACAATACCCTGAAGTCGGCACCGTCTACGAGAGCTTCCTTCGAGGTGTAAAAATTTCAGGTGAGCGACATTCAGTAAGTGAGTTCACACATTTCTGTTGATCTATCCGTGCTTTCCTTCTTTTGCTATCGTTCTTCGTTTGTTCATCATACCCGCAAAATTCCGACAATAAATCGGAAAGGCTTTTTTGAGCGGACATTATTATGAAGGAGAGTTGAAGTCGAAAGAAACATTTTGTTTCAAATAATGATTTTTGGGCTTTATTTGGAAATGATGAGTCGTTTAGCGTGAAACCACCGTTAAAAAATATCATGACGTAATTTGTTCATTTTGCGTCCTTCGGTTGTCTATAGTTTGCTCTGTCAAAAGGGAAATTCACAATGAATTGCATCTTTTTGCAATTAGGGGACGGTCCTTGTCTGGGGACCTGGGACCCAGCCATCAAGAAATACACGTGGCTTACATATAACCAGGTGAGTGGTACCTCTGAGTCCTAATTTGTCCTCAGTCGTAACGAAAATGTTATCAGCATCCCTTTGTTTACAGCTACTTATTCAGAGCATGCAAAGTATTCTTACCTGTCATTGTTTTCCCTCCTATAAAACAACAGCGAAACAATGCCAAGTGATTTGTTATAACTGACGTCGAGAGGGGAGGGGAGGACTGATTTTGCAGTGCAAAGGGAGTTGGTTTTAAACAGTGGCATTGAATCTATACTTGTAAGCTGACTTATAATTAGCTGCTGGTCGCAGCTGAGAGGTTTGTCGCAGACACCAAAATTTCTCGACTTTCTTGTTTTACCTTAAGATAAGATAAGATGCATGTATGCACTATATCAATGAGCGTAATGATCAAATCATGATTTGTTATCTAACATGTTGGGTGTCTTGAAAAGTTTTACCCTTTAGTGAGATGAAAGGATCTAATAGTTTAGCCACAGTTTAACTTTCTGCGTTCGTTTCTCGCCAGGTTCATGAGCGGGCGACCAACGTTGGTGCAGGCCTGGTTGCCATTGGTTGTGAGCCCTCGCAGAAGACCTTCATTGGTATTTATGGACCGAACCGGGTGGAGGTAAACTGTTCAATAAATCACGATTCTTCTAAGATGTTCAAACATGCCTTTTGTGCACAAATAAAGTGATATCTAGTGTTGAGTGCACACACTTAGGCTAAACTGAGTCCTAGCTATATTTGGGCTAGCTGTAGTGCCATTTCGACTTTCCAATACTATACAATAAAATGTACAATACTTAATTCAAGAGATACAAATAATATGTTAAAAAATACATCTTCAGTGAAATCAAAGAAAGCCTCATAATCCCATAAATAAAAAGCGTTAATGACGTCTGCAATTTATTTACAAGCCATAATAAAATGCACTATCATTTAGTTTCCAGGTTAGAAATTGCACAACATCTTTGTATCCCAAACGAAATATTCTAAAATTTACATAACGTGCATAAAAGGTTCATCAATCTTTCGCGTATTGCACACACCCTCAATTGCGTTGTATTATCGTAAGCTCACTTCTGCTAAGCTGATGCCGTACATAGAGGGCTTGTCTTTACTTGCTCCTTTTTCTTCAGTGGACCTTGACTGACCTTGGCTGTCAAATGTTTTCCATGGTATCAGTTCCCGTGTATGACTCCCATGGCACTGAGGAATGTATCTACATTATAAACCACGGTAAGAGACTGAAATGCTGACCTTCTGTAGTGAATTGATTGCTAAACAGTTTATGTGCGGTATGAACTTGAGATTTCTAAGGCACTGTCCACACTCAGCACGTCAGAGAAATTTGAAAGTGGAGGTTTTACTCAATTAGTGAAAACACATCTCTTTCCCTTCCATCACTACGTACGAGAAATTTAAAAACGCATCAATCAAAGGTCATCTTTTGGATTCGTGTTTGAGGAAAGCTCGGTCTGGGAGCTCATTATCGTAACCCAAAAAGCTCGGTATTCAAATTTTTTTTTCGTTCCACGAAAACGCAAAAGCCGGCATTTTCAAATTACGGCAAGTTTGAAGAGCGTTTTTGAAAAACTTCATGATTTCTGTGATAAATGTGGACGGCAGGCCTAACTGCAGAAATAAAGCTGAGCTCTCCGGCGTACTGTGGACGGTCCCCAGGATAAAACTTTGAAACCTTTTACAAATATCGTTGTTTGTTTCATTTGTTTCATTTTTTAACTTAACTATAAAGCATTGCGATAGGACAAAAGTTAAAACCATCACGGTTAAAAACTCTAAAAAACTCTAAAAACTGTCAAAAAACTTTAGAAAGCGACGACGACGTTTCGACGTTTACTCAACGTCATTTTCAACGTCATTTGTTTTTGTACATTTATATTCAAACAATTTTTTCTTATTCATTTTGACTTGAAAAGGACGTTGAGTAAACGTCGAAACTTCGTCGTCGCTTTTTAAAGTTTTTAGAGTTTTTTAGAGTTTTTAACCGTGATGGTTTTAACTTTTGTCCTATCGCAATGTTTTATAGTTAAGTTATTGACAAAGCCTATTCTTTTATGTTTCATTTTTATTATCTGTTTACGTCTAAACTTCGCTCTTTCCATAATATCATTTTAGCTGAGCTCTCTACCATCGTTTGCAACGAGGACAAAGTTTCTCTGCTTCTTGAGCAGGCGCACTCATGCAAGGGGCTTAAAAACCTGGTGAAGATAGGCTCCCAGGTAACACAGGAGCAGAGTGAAAAAGCTAAGGAACTGGGACTCAAGCTCATCTCGCTGGCAGATTTGGAAGTAAGTTATGCTCTGAACATTCCAAGGCACACGAGTCTGGATATTGTTATGCAATAATTGAAAAAAATGGTCAGCAGACCAAATTTCAAAACATTATGAATCGGAGGTGATGAGAATTGTGGGAAGGCTTAATTGTTTTCGTTTAGAAATAGTCTTAAAGACCTACCCAGAAGTGAAGAAAATCTTCATTTTTTCGTGTCAAGCCAGTTGCATTGTACGGAGTCAATGAAAAAAACGTAATACTCTTTCTACGGCTAGAAAGAAACCAAGAAAGCAAAGTTTACCCAACGATTCGCGTTGTTTTCTCTATATGACTAAACAAAAAGGATTTTTTTAACGTTTATTTGTAGTTTCTCTACAATGTCAGGGATCTTAACTGTTTGTCACTCTATTAAGAGTCTGCATAGGGTGCTCTGATCTCAGTTATTAGTTAAATTTATTTCTCAGCTATCAATTAAAATTTCAGCGCATTTCTTGGCTATCAGTGAATTTAGTAGGTCTTGGCCGGTCTCAACTATCAGATACAAAAAGCTTCATAATTCAGCAGACTCCCCTCTCAACCTTCTTATTTAGTATTTTCTATGCGTTGCTTTTTCAACACAGGATATTGGAAAGAAGAGTTTTGAGGAAAGAAAGGTAATTACAGGTGATCGGGTTTTTATGATCTTAAGTCGAACTTTCTACACCTGGAAGTTTATCGAATCGTCAATCTTTAAATTCCTTTGGAATGTGATTGCACTGTGAAGCAGGATAGAATGCAGAGCTTAGGGTAACCTATGGCGTTAAGAAGAATGAATCAGAGAAAACTGTCTTAATGAAACACCAAATTTCTATGACCTAAAATTACAACAACTTTATGATATGCACAAAGGACAAATGATATTTCAAGCTTGACATTAATTTTAATTAAAGTATTGCCGGTGCAATACTAAACAAAGGCGATAACAAGTAACTATTTAGCTAATTATCACCTTGAAATAACCGCTGGAGCGAGTTTTTGAGTTTGATGCCTTGAGCATTAGACCTTCGTCAGAGGAAATGGGATTATTCTGATGAAAGGTAACAAACAAAACCAACCTCGTTCCCAGGGCCTTTTCCCTGGCTTGGGGGGAAAAGGCCCTGGGAACGAGGTTGAACCAAAACGTCATGTTCATGGCGTTAATTTGCCTCAATCATTGTTAAATTGATTAATTGCCAACCAGTATAATACAAACTTGCTAACTATTTTGGTATTGCCATCTCTAGCCAGCTAAACCAGAGGACATTTTAACCGTGTGTTATACAAGTGGAACAACTGGTAAGTAGCACTTCTCCGGCTTTCTGTCACCGTTCTTACTGGGTAATCCTAGCAAACTGTGGGAATAATTTTCCTTTTTTGCTCAATATTTGTTTTGAAATATGGCCTAAAATTGAGATGTTAGCTTCGAGGCAATTTTGACTAATTGCGAAAGGCAGGACAAGTTCACTTTGAGATCTTAAATCTCCCTGTTTGTTGCCGGTCTGTCCTGGTTCTTCTCTTTTTATCATATATCCCAGGTCAACATCATGATCGAAGGGATGTTTCTAGAATGCTCCGCTTATCACCATTTCTTTCTTTTATGACGTCATGTGGTTACCTATCAACACCAGTGCTGGCCAAGATATGAAGCGCGGGAAAATTGCATTTGTATCAAGAAACTTCTCGTTTCTTTGTAAAATATTTCAAGGGAGTAGCAATGCCCAGATCAAATCTCATACTCAAATATTGGTGTGTTCAAAAATATCCAATTTGAAGTCCATTTGAGCCCGCTACTATCACGTTTTTCTGGTCTAGGAGGCCTTGTGGTTTTGAACGAAACATTTGCCTTATCTTCACGACAGGAACTCCTAAGGGAGCGATTTTGACACACGCCAATCTTGTTGCTGACATCTCGGCTTACCGCGTAAATATGCGTCAGGTACGTTTCTGTGCAGGTGTTTAGATAGCTCCTATCACATTTCAAGGTGAATAGTCAAGTACTTTAAAGTAAAGTAGGTCGGAAGTGGCAGTAAGTAAGTAAGTAAGTAAGTAAGTAAGTAAGTAAGTAAGTAAGTAAGTAAGTAAGTAAGTAAGTAAGTAAGTAAGTAAGTAAGTAAGTAAGTAAGTAAGTAAGTAAGTAAAACCTTTATTTAAAGAGGGTAGCACTTAATAGCCAAAGGCTAATAAACTTGTGGCCCTCATAAAATACACAACTATATACAACCTAAAAATATTGTAAGCTAAAATATATAAACATTAAAAAAGACAAAATGTACCTTCCCCCTCTACCCTCCATTAGTCTCCTTCGCAGCCGTGTTTTGGGATGTCACGCAATGCGTTGCGTGACATCCCAAAAACGGCTGCGAAGGAGCTATCCCTCCACCATCTCCATGCAATTCCCTGCATACCGCTTTCACCTCACCCACCTCTCTCCACCCCACGCACCAGTATGAAAGTTGTCAACTTGAAGCAAAGTACTCCCTTTGTTCCAACTTCCCCTACACGCAAATGGAGTTAGTTCTGCTATAACACCCCTTAGTTCCAGATATTTAGACACTTTTCGTGGCATAAACAACCAATAGAAGCATCAGTGGCGGGAAATATATGTAAGCGGAGATCATTTTTTTAATATCATTACAGGGTGGATTTGAACTGACACCTGAGGATGTGCATCTGTCGTTTTTACCGCTGGCTCACATGTATGAACGAATAAATCACGTACGTACTCACTTACGCAACAAGTCACCCACACACTCGTGGAGAGAAGCGATAGATCCTCGTAACGCTAATCCAAGGATTCGTTTAATTAATAAGAAAATGACGCCCTTTTATAATGACTCGTCAACTTTACAGAATACATTTAGGAAACCTCCATTGCAAAACTGCAGTTGCGGCCAATGCTCGGAGGTGGAATATTGACCAAGAAAACTCTTTTCTGGAAGGTCATGGGTTCGACTCCCGTTGGGGAACTCAGAATTCGACTTGAGAACGCTTCTTCATTTATTTCACTTTATCCAAGTCACAATTTCACTTATCAAAACTCTTTTTGTTTCCTCAGACGAAAGTAATTCATTTTTACTAAATCAAAAGTTCGAATGAATATGTATGATGGAACAGTGCTTTCACTTTCCATTTGATCTTTCTTCCCTTCTCTCTCTGAACTCTCTTTCTACATAGTTCAACACAGAGCAGTCCTTTTCACAAATACCATGGAGGTCACAGTAGTCACATCCGAAATTATCAACTTAACTCCCCTCTGAACTGATGAGAATGTTAAGGTTATTTCAATTACCCTTTCAGTTAAATCTATTTTTGAGTGGAGCAAGGATTGGGTACTACAGTGGTGACATTAAACGACTGCTCGAAGACTGCAAAGAACTAAAGTAAGTTTGAAGGAGCTATGTTATTACATAGGCATTTCCAGGAAAGCCTCTCCCCCAGACTCCTCGCGGCTTCGCCGCTCGTTTTAGCGCGCCAAGCTACGCAGGCTACAAACTCAATTAGAATTTTTTTTAAGGCTAAAACACTACAAAGGTAGGACTAAAACAAAAAGAAATAACGATTGTTACGTTTGAGACAAGAAATGAATAGGCGAACTTGAACTCAGTTGAAGCTAAAATTTTTTATGTGCCATTTATATTATGACAGATTCTTTTAAGAAACATGCTCTGTCTGTCTATGTCTGTCTGCCTCCAAACAATTATTCTTCAAAGAGAAGCAAATAAACACAACAACTATTTTCTGCAGAATTTAGTTAAGGGGAGAATGGTCACAGATCGAAGAAGCAGTCTGCTTACTTTTGTCTTCAACGTTTCGTAGCTAATTCGCTTATTTTCTGATTCGTTTAATTCCCCCGATGATGAATTGTCTTCACAGGCCGACGATTTTTTCAGCAGTTCCACGTTTACTGAACAGAATCTATGACAAGGTAATGAAAAAACCATATTTATTTTGATCATTTCACTGATTAACTTTGTGTTTCTCCTAACAATATCAACATATTCAAAGTCGAGGGGTGAAGAGAATATGGCAACCATCAACCATGGTGGTTCGACATTTCGCACTCTTCAATGTTATTTTGTTTACAGGTCATGTCGGAAGTGTCCAAAAGCAAGCTTAAAGGGTGGATTTTCCACATGGCGTTGAAGTCCAAAGAAAGTGATCTTAAAAGGTAAGTACACCAGAATACATCATGTAGCCGTGATTCCATAAGAGTACTAACAGCCTCCCCTCCCCCTCTCCCTCACCCAACCCACCATTCTTTTTCTATTAGCTCGACCCAGGCCCACTCTCCGCATTAGGAGGCGGATAAAATTATCTTACTCATTCTGCAGGGTTTTTGTGGTTTTTCCATGTCATGATTGATGTTTGCCTCCGCCCAATATTTTTCACAGCTCGTGTTTAACTCTTTTAGGCGAATCATCAGCAAGAACACGATATGGGATTACTTGGTACTTCGTAAAATACAGGTAAAGTAGTTGGTCTTTGCAATTGATTGTATAAAGAAACCTTAAGGGGGAAAGGGAACGGGTGAAGTTTGAGCATTTTGCCTAATCATGCATAGGGGATTACACTTACATTTAGAAAACACTACTAAGAAAATACGCGCGCTGATTGGTTAAAAAGCGTTTCTATAACTCGATGGAGACACAGAACTAGCACGAGCTGTTGACGTTATGACGGCGCGAGTAAAGAGAATTTACATTTTGGTAATCAAAGTTAACAAGTTGTTTTTCATTTTCTCGTCGCGGTGTTTTCTAAAAGAATTAGAAAACATGTTCTCCGCGTTCTCTCAAACTTCCACTCGTGTTTCTATAACTCGATAGAAAGACGGTACAAGTTTTCTATTTCTAAATTAATAAGTTGGTAAAATCATTAAGACATCGCAGCAACTAAATTATTAGAAAGAAACGATTATAAAATTTAAAAATAACTTACTGAATAAATAAACTTTGATAACACATATGTAAAAGATATACGGATTATAAAAGACTATGATGTAAGTAGGTATAAAGAAAGCTTATGGGGGAAGGGAACAAGTGAAGTTTGAGCTTCTGACGGGTGAAGTTTGTTCATCTGACCTACTCATGAAAAGGCTTATTCTGTGCCGACTTTATCCAGGGTGGTCTTCATAAAAGCCACATGTACAAGTTACTCTCAGCACGTTGCTCCGCCAAAAGGTCTTACACGGTTTTATTACTTTTGATTTTTACCACAGAATCTTCTTGGAGGTAGTGTGCGATATATGCCTTGTGGCTCAGCGCCCTTGTCAGCCAAAGTAACGTCATTCATTAGATGCGTCATGGGATGCTATGTGAGTCGATAAGTGGCGTATATAATTATGCGTGCGTGTTTTTGGCTCTTCTTCCTAACCTTAGGCCGAGTTCCTTTTGGGGTGATCTGGATCAGGATCAGTGATCCAAGATCACTTGGAACAGGGTACGGTACTGCAAAAGAAACCGATGATGCCATTCTGGTCCCGTATTCATCGGTTGCTTTGATGCACCATTATTCGAGTGATCTTGGATCGCTGATCCCTATCCGGATCATCAGTAACCTTTGGCTAGGAGTACGATTCTTCTCATGCACAGTTTGCTTCTCTGGCACCTATCTTTGTACCCCATTTTTTGGATGATCTTACTTAAACAATCTGTCATTGTCTTTCTCAGCTGACTGAGGGTTACGGGCAGACCGAGTGCGCAGCCGCTGCCACTTTCCAGTTGTATAATGACCTTACCACAGGTTTGTCCAATAGTGGTCGTTTGTTTCTTTCCCTCTTCACTCATCAGTTTCTTCACTCATTATAATTGACTGGCCAATCGACTGACAGACTGACTGAGTGACCGATCACTTACCAACTTTCTCTACTGACTGATTGGTTAACTTACTGACTGATTGACTGACTGGCTGACTTACCAACTGGCTGACTGACTGTATTAATAAATAACTAACTGACTGACTGACTGACTGATTGACTGACTGACTGCCTTACTAACTGAATTACCGACTGGCTCTGATTGTTGGATTGACAGACTGCCTGCCTGACTAACCGCTGTCTGACAGACTGACTAAATGAATATGACAGACTAATTGACTGACAAAATGACTGACTGACGGTTGAGTTACTAACTGACTGACTGACTGACTGACTGACTGATTGGCTGACTCACTCACTCACTCACTCACTCACTCACTCACTCACTCATTCACTCATTCACTAACCCACTCACTCAGTCGCTTACCGACCGACTGACTCGCTGACTCACTAACTGACTGACTGACTAGACTGACTGACTGACTGACTGACTGACTGACCGATGGACTGACTTATTAATTATTGACTGAATGATTTTTATTTCATTCTGCAGCCGGTCATGTGGGTCCTCCAGTTCCTTCTAACATCATTAAACTTGTCGATGTGGAAGAAAAGGAATACTTCGCTAAAAATGGACAAGGGGAGGTATGATACTATAGCCTTTGTTTCATCTAATTTACCTCTTTGTATAAAGTGTGTGCAAGTGTCGTCATCAAATTCTCACATACAAAACTTAAGAGCCACTGAAGTTTTTATCCTCATCAGGCGTAAGAGGGGTTAAATTTAAATCTTTTTATAACTTTCCAGTTCAATAGCGTCCTTCGTTCGGAAACCAGCGCAATTTGAATTTCGGAGTTATGTCCGTGTGTGACATAAAGCTAAGTTCGAGTTTGTCGTACACTATAAACTTAATTATCTTGTGATTTCTAGCCATTTTAGGAGTTAAAGACGGTATTAGGAAAAGTGCTTGTGTAAATGTGTTTTGGTTCGTTTCAGATCTTTACACTATTTACCGACCGCCATATTGGAGGACCTGGGAGGTCCTCCAACATGGCGGCTCCATACTAGGCTCTATAATTTTGCGCGGAATATTTCCACGATAGATAGATAGATAGATAGATAGATAGATAGATAGATAGATAGATAGATAGATAGATAGATAGATAGATAGATAGATAGATAGATAGCAGTTTTATTGTGAAAATACGCTTAGCTTTTGTGAGACCAGCAAGCTAGACTCACCAGCTAGTTTACAGGTATTTCACACTAAATAATTAAGGTAACTAATACAAATTAAAACATCAATGGCGTACTAAGTAGAATTCAAATTTCTAATACAAATTGATCATCATACGTAAAAATCTCAACTTTGGGACAACGCACACTCCTTAACCTTGGAGAACTTTATTCTTTATTTATCGTCCATAATATCACAATTTCTTGACTTTATCTACTGAATGTTTTTTTTTTATTTTATTTTTATCGATCTATCTGTTTATCGGCATTTACAAGGCCAAATCTAATGATAAGCTGATTCCTGAAAGAAACTAAGCGTTGCCTGTATACCGAGCTGATTCGGCATAAAAGACTTGTCTCAGTTTAATCTTCCTTTACAAAAGGAATATCCAGTCATGGCTTGTGAATTTCGTTTACACCCTTATTTTGTAGTGGCGAGAGGTTTCTCTCCTGAGTAGAATCCATGGGCTCCTGGCGATGACAGATACTTTCATTAAAGTTTCAACACGAAGACTCCATCTTGACCTCGACGCGAAATAACAGACGTAAAAAAATTCGTTTTGCTCTATTGCAGATTTGCCTTAAGGGTCCCAGCGTCTTCAAGGGCTATCTTCACGACCCTGAAAAGACCGCTGAAACTATCGACGAGGACGGCTGGCTCCATACTGGTGATATAGGAGAATGGCTTCCGGTAATTTGTAGCTTCCGGTCTTGGATGTAATTGTAAGCGCGCCGTTGATAGGGGTTGATCTTCTATTTTTAGTCTTTCTTCTTGATCTGCACCTCTGGTTCACACCGATTGGGACAGTAATAAATTCCAGTAATAAATAACCCTGTAAAAGGTGCTGGTCGCCCCTTTGGTATGTTTTAAGATTTTTTCTAAATACTTGAAATTTACTTTGATTCATAATGCTAATTGAACTGAG
>JAHPZR010028422.1:5000-20290 GCA_019787425.1 Platygyra sinensis
CAATTATTCTGACTTGTTTTCCTCTCAGTTTATCTGGCATTGTGTCTAAACGGATAAAGCCGCCTTTCTACGCCATTTTAATGGTCACAGAGCTAAAACATAACGTCTGTACACCCCGACAGCTCGTCAAAATCCTACTTTATCGTGTCACTCTGCTAGCTTTAGGAATGTCTCATTCCAAGTTAACTTCAATACAAAAGCTTCCGCTCAAAATGTTGTTTTTTGTTAGTGTTTGTTGGCAAGTCCATTTGCTACCTAAACATCTCTGCATACGGTCAAGAGCAACACGGGTAACATTGTGTTCTTACATAAGACACTCAACGACTATTTCTTTAATTCTTCACTGTGACTACCGTAACATTCTTTCTTTATCCACCATATAGCAGGGGCGGATCCAGGAATTTCTGAAAGGGGGGGTTGTACACTATCAATGAATGTCACCTGTTCATGTCGCTTGTTATACCTGAACCTGATACGACCTTTGCGAAATGTACATTATCTTTTCATAACTTGACAAGCAGTCGAATGGTAAAAGTGAAATAACTTCGTAAAAACAATTTTATTCTATTATTATTTTACGAAGAATCAGGCAAAATAACAAAAAAAAATTCTCAAAGGGGGGGTTGCAACCCCCAAAACCCCTCCCCTGGATCCGCCTCTGTATAGCAGGAAAACGAATAAGGAAAAGTTCTGAAGGCATGCAGTCTTTTCTCTTCTCATGGGTGTCGCTCTCAAAACAATACGGAATTCAAAGATGCTGGGACCTTAGCCATCCAGGATATTCGCAACCTTTTGGGTTTTTCAAGCAGGTCTAGGTACCTTGCAATCCGTTGCTCTTTTTGGAATAATTCACGCGCCACAGAAGTCATTGAACGCAGCACCATTGTTGTTACTGATCGCGTTTTTCATTTGTTTTGTAAAAGAACAACAACTCCTTGGGGAAGTTTTCGTACTCCTCGCCGTGGGAGACTGATGGCTGATATCGCTATCATGAGCATGTTGTATGAATCAACTGTTATAGTGTCTGTTAACGGCCGGTGGAAAAACACGTGACGACTTAAGGAAGAAGTGCAAATTTTATACGACATGTGCGAGGTAGAGGGTAGAGGTCGAGGTACCGTAACTGATTAACCATCCTCCATTAACCGTTGTTCCTCTTTTGTGGGTCGAAAAAGTACTTACACCACCCCCCCCCCCCCCCTCACAAAAAAAATTTGATAATTCTAATGGTATACCCTTAAATCTGAGGGCTCCTGTGTTGCTCGATGAAAACCCTGTTCAAGGCCACGCAATTTTTTCCCTGAACTACAATTGAAGTCTCCTTCGTGATGTCACGTAAAGTTCCCCGACCGTTGCGTGACCTCCCGAAAAGGGCTGCAGAGGAGACTAACAAACATCAATAGTTTTCGGTTTTAAATGTTGTAAAATTTTTGTAGTTTATTGCGTTTTTATATGGCTTCTTTCATCGGTCTTGCTGACAAATCTCAAAGACTGGAGAGTTAGCCGTAGAGGCCACAGTATAGGTTTGTTACATTTTGTGAGAAATTATTCCGCAAGTAGGTCCGTTTTTTTTTTGCTTACAGATTGCGAAGGTTATTACTGTTTCATGCAAGATTATTAAGGACACTAAGTGCAAGGAGCAATAGGCCCTTTGCAGTTTACGATCACATGGCACAAAACCGCCATGCTGGAGAGCAAACCGCCCACTGGGATATCCAAAAACAAAAGAATATTTAGTTAAGGAGGGGAGCGTTGGGATTTTCGGTTTTGCGGTTTGGCCAGTTTTTGGTTCGGTTTTTTGGTTTTCGCTCTTAAAAACTGCGGTTTTTCGGTTTTGGTGTTTCGTGCGGTTTGCGGATTTGCTCAATTTAGCCTTCGCTTTTCGGTTTTTGTCAACAATGATGGCGGTTTTTCGGATTCTTCTGCCCAATTCATTTACGGTTTTTCTGGTTTTGCCAAGGATTTCACACCTTGCAGTCACGCTAAAACTGTAATTCCGAGGGACCGCTTACAGTTAGAGGAATGCATGACAAGCCTAGTCTCTTTAGCAGCCGTTATTTGGGTCGTAATCTGCTGCCAGGCAGCCCGGAGGAGGTACGTGGGTTAATTTTTGCCCCAAGTACTTCATCTATCCCTTCTAGATATTATAGTGATACGTATGCTATGCTACGTTCTAAATACACTATCATAAGGGATACACCAAGTACTTACCATTTTTGCTGGGTATGTGCCGCTGGCCTCTCAGAGCCCCAACCCCATTCTAGTCTATTCTGTAGTCAATAATAGGTTCCATCTTAGTAACTTTTAGGCAATTAATATGTAATTCTCGCGATCCAGCTGAACTTAGTCACTTTCTATTTAAGTATATACCAGGAGCCATAATCGGGGACGGAGACCGTAAGCGCGCGCCATTTCTAGTATTGGGGTTGGCGCCATGATATGGGACAATTTTTCTATTTTTAGAACAAATTGCGCCATCGCCTGCGGCACACGCGCGCACATTGCTGCGAGGATTTTCGCGGATGTCGCGCAGGGGAAATGGCGTC
Source organism: Platygyra sinensis (assembly GCA_019787425.1). NCBI lineage: Eukaryota > Metazoa > Cnidaria > Anthozoa > Scleractinia > Merulinidae > Platygyra > Platygyra sinensis. Next base: position 7,547 of record JAHPZR010028422.1, read on the forward strand.
CGAAATTCCCGAAATCGTTTATGCTTTTGGATCCTTTTGACCCATCACTCAACGCCTTCATGGCTGTTGGAATTTTGATTAAGTATTTCCCCCGTATTAAAAAGTGAAGACGGTGCCTAATTTAGGTATGTCCCGCTTTTTATCTCTGACCAAGTTGAGTTACGCTGCTCCTTTTACGACAACTTCACATTACTCCAATCTAAATTTCACATATGAAGAAGATTAATAGCTTTTCCATAACACAGAAGGAAAAAGAACTAGTTGGATATAGCAGCGTTTAGGCCCAATAAGTGACAATAGGTTTATGTCCGTAGATGCTGCTTAGTTTTGTTTGTGTAAATCAAATATATAAATTGTCTGTTGTCGATGAGTAAGAGCGCCCGCCGATGCGTGTTTTGCACAGCTAGTAAAACATGACAAATTGGACTTCACACTTTAGTGTGAAACGTATATCTAACTCATATAATATCTCTAATGTTTAAGGTTGATTAATGTTTGAGAACATATTAAAAGCTAAGCTGAAAATATGGGAAAACAGCAGAAATAATCAGAAAAGTTACGATGACGCTTGTAATCAAAACTTGAATAAAGATTTCGATTGAGTTAAAACTCCTTGTCTATTTTATTTTCCCAGCGAAAGAAAGAAGAAACACACATGATGTTAGTAGTCTTTTGGCGAACGTTAGTGAAAATTGTTGTAGTATCTCAGCACAAAAGACGACGAAACAAATCTTTTTCACGATTTTGGTTGACAATCTGAAAACACCGACTCGGACATGAAAGTGCACGCGCTGCACTATGCAAATGAACTACTCGTACGCGTCAGACAAAAACTTTTGCAAACTAGCCAAACGAGCAAAACAATAAGAAACTATCAAAAACAGGTTTTGGTTATGATTAAGCATTGTTTGCCAAACTCACAAATTAACTCGATACCCGAGTAAACAGTTTTCTTACAGAACTTTTCTCTACAAAACAAACACAAAAGTTTACAGGAATAACTACCCGGCGAGCGGATTTTATTCATTTACAGCGCGAAATTAAAGAAATTCTCGACCCTGAAAAACACACCTTTTCCATTAAATCAGAGCAAAAAAGTCCATAGAAGAGCCCTAGTTCTTCTCTGCCTTATTCCCTGTCATCGCTGTGAAAAATCGGAAGGAGAATCTCGCAACTCTCACCATTTCATCACACAACGTGACAACATCCACGCGAGAAGCCAAGACACGTGCGTGGATCAGCGCGGATATATGACGTCAGGATGGCGCAATTTGTTCTAAAAATAGAAAAATTGTCCCATATCATGGGTCCACGCGCATCCCAAGACTTACGGTCTCCGTCCCTGATTATGGCTCCTGGTATATACCTTATATTGAATAAAAAACACTTAACATTGTCACTCACAGAGCAAACAATCTTTTACGTTTGCTAGACGGTAAATATGAAGAACTGTCCCCAAAAATCAGAAAATGTGCGACCCAATTCTTGTAACTCTATTGAAAATGCGACCCCATGATAGTCAGGCCAGTAGTGAAAATGCGATCCCATCCAGCGGCACATCCCCATTAGCCTCTAATAAGGAAGTACCTACCTCCGGGCCAAGGAGTCTATGAAAAGATCAAGATAACATCAAAGGAGAAGACTGGACTATCGAGTTTCTATAGCTCAATTGCGAGTTGTCTCCCCTTTTCGTCTCGGGAATAACAATGTCGGCTCACTCGCTCCATTCACGTGGAATAAAAGCGAAGGAGAGACCATTTGGTTGTAAAACAAGGTAGTTTGGTTGTAAAATGGGGCTTCCATTGTGCCTGCACAAATAACAATTCTGATAATGGCAATCAAAAGTAACTTCATAATGTGGTGTCCTTTTTACTCAAAAATCACCTATAAAATGGCAATTTGTATAGAGTTTCGCATTGCTATAGGTCTGTTGAGCCGATTTACGTAAACAAGGAGCTTTTTAGGCTACGATATCTTCTGCACTCACAAGAAAATAATCAGAAAGAACTTCGGAAAGTAAATTTAGTTAATACGCATAAAATAATAGCAGAAAGGGAGATTCTTAAGACTACCAAAGTTTTGTGAGTTAGGAGTTTTATTCGGTTTTCGGTTTTGGACGAAATTTCTTGCGGTTTTGCGGTTTTGCGGTTTTCGGCAATTTTTTGCGCGGTTTTTCGGTTTCTAATAACCCCCTACGCCCTCCTCGTTAAGTTGCTTTGTTTTGGAGGTACCAGTGGACAGTTTGCTCTCCAGCATGGCGGTTTTTGTACCATTTCTTTTTCTTTAATTAATTTTTTTTTATTAGAGCACTCACGCTACTTACAATAGTACGACTACTACAAATACTAAACATTACTTACAGACACAATGTACTAATTAAGCCATATGATCATTACTTTTTGTACCATGTGATCGTAAACTGCAAGGACCTATTGCCTTTGGTGTCTCCGTATGCCATGTCAGATGTCAGTACCACAGTCGCCCCTCTCCAATATATCTTGAGAGGTCTCTCCAGCCAAGCGGGGCGGATATGGAATTTTCATAGAAAATACTATACACTATAGACTTGTAATATTGCTATAGACCAGCTGATAGACTAATAATATTACTATAGACTAGTAACATTACTATAGATTAGTAATATTACCAAAATTATAAACGACGCTTGTACCTTGGTTTCTTTTTATGAATTACTTTGATGACACCGAGTTTAAACCTTTGTTATCTTTCACTCGTTTTTTTTTCCTAAATATATAGTGCCAGCCGTGTCAGATTACAAGATTCACTCTAATAATGCACCTATCAATGTCAAGCCGACGGGGGGGAGGGGGAGGGGAAAGGCGGGGCATAGGGCGGGAATTTGACATTTTCCAAAAAATTGCGGTAAAATTCCCTACCCCCGGGCAAAAATGTGAGGTCAAATATAACTGAAATTCCCCACCCCGGGAAATGATTTGTAGTCACAGGCACAAAAAAAATTCAAATATACCTACCACCGGGACAGCAAGATAATTCAAATGCCCTACCCCCAGGCCAAAGCGATCGATCAAATCCCGTCGGCTTGACATTGATAGGTGCATAAGGTTGCATGCGTTGATTGTCAGCTGGAAATCACGAGCAGTTGAGTCATTTCTACAGTAATCGCAGATTTCATTCCTGTTTTCTTCCAGAGTGGTAACGAGATCAACTTTTCTTTTAAAAATGAATACAGCTGTTTCGGAAAAGGTTGTCCCAAAGAATGGTAAGAACGTTCGTGACAATGCCGAAAGGTAGTATGAGAGATATTCAATAAAATAAATTCAATTTGCAGTGAACGCCCAGAATCGAAGATGCCACGACTGTCCAGCGAAGACCTACGGTAGTGAGCTATTTGAATGAAAGATTTCTTAGGATATAGCGTTGATGAGGTGGCACTACGCACAGGCTTATGCATGTTGAAGCTCTCTCTCGCTATCACGCTACCAAAACACGTCCAAAAACAAAGGGTTCCTTAGCAAAAACGATGGCTCTGCAGGTGCACCACGATTTTTGGTACATTTCTCCGACATTCTCTGTAAAGCATGACATAAAAAAGTAAGGTTAAGGAGGCTCGAAAGGGTTTTTCGTTGCTATATTGTTTGTGAAACGACGGAAGATTACAAAGAAGGATGTTTAATGGTGTGGGCAAACTGTATGTCTCCTTGCAACTCTATTGTTGGGCTATACTTTAAGGGTACTTGTGACGTCATATCAGTTACCATGGCAACGCACAAGGTCCACAAAAGCGTCCTCTAAATTTCAGTTTTTGTAAATTATCTGAGAAACTAATTCGGTGACCTACCATTTTTATTTCTTTGTTGGAAAGTTCCCTAAATTCTTTAACTTTTCAGACAGTAAGGAAAAAAATTATCTAGTAGAATTAAATATATTTAAAGAAAACGCGTTTTATGGCTTACAGAAAATTCCACTAGATAATTTTCCCCGAAACTTTTATATTTGAAGTGCCATCGTGAATGGTGCGTGCATGCAAAAAAATCAAGATAGGTCACCGAGCAAACTTTCGAGCTAAAAACAAATGTTTTCCGCAGGTTTTATTTCCGGTTCGCGCGATTTTACGCAGCATTAACTTCCGGTGTGCTGATTTTAATACTGATTCAGCTGACGCGTGCATCTTAGTTGTGGCGTGTGTAGACTGCGCGCGGGCGTGCAAGGAAAAACCCTTTCGAGCCTCCTTAAGGTAATTCCTTAGTATTGCATTGCGCATCCCTACTGCGCGTCATCAGCGCGCGCATATGAGCGCGTGCACGTGCAAAACGTAAGAAATTTCCCTCAAACTAAGCTCGATAACGAAATAAATTCTCCTTTTCTCTTAAACGAGCATGGTGACCCCGATTTTTATTTCAGGTATTTGTTAAGAATAGTCTAATGAAAAACATATTTGAAGAAAAAAAAGTTTGATAGTAGAACATGATTTTTTTTGGAAAATAGTTCCCAACTGGGTGTATTTTGGCCAAGGCGAGGACAAGTTAACCACGGAACTGTCCGAAAAAGTGCAGCATCCCCGCAACCAGGCAATCAAAAACGGCTTAAATGAAGCAATACTGCTTATGTCAATAACTGAAGCTTAAGTTTTCAAGACAAAATTTTGTGCCTTTCAAGCAACCAAGATTTAATTCTGTATGAAGGTGATTCGAACTTTTAACGCGCAACCAGTGAAAATACCCCATTTTAAGAACCTGCTGACGCGTAAACAAGCACGGTAAACCCCTTTTTTTATTGCAGTTTTGTAATGTTCATATCATGAATGTTCATTACGCCAAGTTTCAAAAAAAGTTTGATAGTGGAACAATTTCAAGGGAATTACTTTAAAGTTGTCAGAATCATGTTCTCCCTGTGAATCCTAACCCTTTGTTACCAATTCATGGTCTGGATCATTTGACTGAATTTTGAAACTCACTTATATCTCAATGTCAGTAACAAAGCGTGAGCATGTATTTCTAGCTGCCTTTTTCGATAGCATTGCCGTCATATTTTCGTTGACTCATACTGACAGTTTACCATAATGCCTTTCGGTATTGTCGCGTACGCTTTTATGCTTCGTTTGGACAACCTTTCTCGAAACAGCTGTATATGAAATATCATATTTTTGAACTGCGGAGAAAGATATGACGACATGATTGATCATCGCAGTTATTCACGCAGTTGTGAAATTAAAGCCTGCATGAAGAAAAGTTCAGGTCAGGTCTGAACGGGATTCGAACTCATGACCTCTGCGATACCGGTGCTGTGCTCTACCAACTGAGCTATCAGGCTATCTGGGAGCTGGTCAGTATGTGAGTTCGTAATATACCCGTAGATCATTCAGGCCTGAATTTCTACGCTCAAATTTGTCACTATCATGCTGATGCTTGATGCTCAAAGTCTCGCTTTTATGCTTCAAAGGCGTTACTGTTATTACTCTTCCCAGTAGACCGCGACACCCACGATTTTTTTGCCGCCCTCAGAGCCCGGGGGGGTACTCCCTTATATGGGCTATATAGGTATGTGCGGCCCTAAAGGGTATGGTTTTTCAGCCGTTTTGGTCATAAATAGGGTATCAATTTTAGCTGATTTTGGCTATTTCGGTCATAAATAGGGTATGGTGTTTGATATCTAGCCTTGATTACTATGGCTATGTTTTTAAGAAACTTTTGCACCATTATCGCAAAGCGGAAAATCACCAAACGTCCTTCAAAAATTCTGTTCACGGTATTTTAACAGGATTTTGAGGTAATGGTCAAGTCATAAATAGGGTTTCGAATTTTTGGTCAGGTCATAAATAGGGTAGGAAATATCGCAGATTTTGGTCATAAATAGGGTAGGGGTTTTGGGACGCGGGCCGCACACCCCCACCCAATTTTTCTGGGAGTACCCCCCCCCCCCCGGGCCTCAGAGTAACGTTTTTTTGATGCCGCGAGTTTGTTTCAAATAAAAAAAATTCGTGGATGTCGCGGTCTATTGGGAAGCGTAATATTACAGGAAAAAGATAAAAGTTAACGCTCGAATGAAGCGTGAGCGACGCCTAATGTAATCCACCATTGCTCCGGTGGGTTGAATTAGCAAAACCTTTTTGCCTGCTGAAGCCCACTTTGGAAGCTCTCATACTGAGAGTGAGGCCACTGATGACCACAGCTTAGTCTCTACTTGCACGAGGCCATCAGCCAGTTTCAGTGCCACTATTATTCCGGCTAAATGATCGATTCTTTTGCTTCACTATTATGTTCAAAATAATGCCGGCACAATGTGTAAAACCCTATCTGCAACGCTTGTGTCGCGTGACGTGTGGCACTCAACAACCCAAAGGGGTAACACGAGGCTCCTCCCACTGCCGGCCTCAACACCACCCCGCAAACTCCCTCGTGAGCATTGCTCGAAAATCAGGCGACTCCTGACTTAGTGGGGGACGCTGAAAAAATTGTTGTTTTTTTTGCAATATTTCCTGATCTAAATAGGAAACAGTATTTAGAGTATATATTGTTTGCCAATATTTACAGTACAAGACAAATAATTTCACCTCAATATTTCGGTTTCCAATTTATCAACACCGTTTCACTAGTCAGAACGAAGAGCGTATAATCCCCACCCCTACCCTGTTAAAAATTGAAAATTACATGACGCTTTTTTGCGCTTGAAATCGTGTGTGTGGGTCACACCAAAAATGGCTGGAAAAGGAAATATTTTAACTCGATTTGCTTTGGTAGCCGCTCTTGCCTGTTTTATGTACCCAAGTCTACTCTACAAGTCAATATCCCCTAAGACGCGAAAAATTGATTTAGTACTGAAACGTTCCACTCGAGAGGCGGCATCGATCGAGCTTGAACGAACCGAATTCGAAAGCTCGGCGCCGCCTCATAATAACTGCGTTAAACCCTCTATTGACGAATTCCCGAATGATTTCATGACTCAGTACCAGCGAAAAGAGCAAGGAGGTGTCGTGATTCACTTCCTTTTGGCCATTTACATGTTCGGTGCCTTGGCTGTGGTGTGCGATGACTATTTCGTTCCTTCATTGGAACAGATCACCAAAAAGCTGCACATGGATTCTGATGTTGCTGGTGCAACCTTCATGGCCGCTGGAAGCTCTGCTCCTGAGCTGTTTACCTCAGTTATTGGCGTTTTTATTACAGAGAGTGACATTGGCCTAGGAAACTATCGTGGGATCCGCGGTATTCAACATTCTTTTTATCGTTGCAATATGTGGTTTGTTCGCTGGATCTGTGCTTCGCCTTACGCCTTGGCCTCTGTTGCGTGACTGTACATGTTACTTACTGAGCATCGCGGCTTTGATCGCAGTCAGTTACGACAAGAAAGTTTACTGGTACGAGGCTGTTGTCCTGGTAACCATGTACCTCCTGTATGTGGTTATAATGTACTTTAATTCAAGCCTTGAAGGTTGCTTTCAGAGGTTAACAAGAATTAACAATGGAAAAACTGATATTGAAAAAAGGGGCAGAGGCAGCGATGAAGAGCAATCCCTCTTGAGAGACGATAATGGGGATGACGAAGACAGGTCAAATCCTTCCAGTGCTGCAGATGAAGTTAAAATCATTGACCAAAGTGACGAGTCGCCATTTTCAATGCCTCAGGGTTTCATTGCACGAGTCTTATGGATCTTGGCGTTACCAGTCGCATGCTTGTTTTACGTCACAATTCCCGACTGCCGCCGTGACAAATGGGAGAAGTGGTATCTCGTCTCATTCTTTGTATCGGTGGTCTGGATTGCGTTACTCTCCTACGTTTTAGTTTGGATGGTGACAATCATAGGGTTCACACTTGGAATCCCAGATGTCATCATGGGCCTCACATTTCTGGCAGCAGGAAGCAGCGTGCCTGATGGGATATCTAGCCTGATTGTTGCACGACAAGGAGATGGTGACATGGCTGTCTCAAACACAGTAGGCAGCAATATTTTTGACATTTTACTGTGCCTAGGACTCCCTTGGCTACTGAAGACAACAGCTGTGGACCTAGGAGGTTATGTTGTTGTCCTGAGTGGCAGCATAATTTACACATCAATATCTCTTTTTGGCACTGTGTTTGTGACCATATTTCTGGTAATGGTAAGCAAATGGTATTTAAATAGGTTAGTTGGAATGGTGTTTCTTATTATTTACTTAGTATTCATCACAATCGCAACTCTTTTTGAACTTAATGTGATTGGGGATTATAACCTTCCAACATGTGGAACTTAGCAGAAAAGTGGTCATGTGTCATAACTTCTGTAGCCTCCTATGCATATAGCATTTGGGCTCATCACGCAATCTTCCTTTCCACAAGGAAGATTGTGTGATGAGCCCAAAGAGTGTTTGAACAGAAAGCCATAACTTCTGCTTTCTAAGCAGGGCCAAGTTGTTTCAAACCTGATTAACACTGGATCCAGGATTAAAGGTTGATTGAGGATTTCATATTTTTTAGACTGCAAAGCAGTCGTTTTCGGTCGTTTCGGAAGGCCCGAAGCGCCGTAAGCGTGATCCTCAAGTGTGAAGCGCGCGAGCCTCACACGCCCGCAGGGCACATGAGGCGAGAATTCTCCCTCGCCATTTTTACACTCGCTCCAGACCTTTGGTTCGAATATGATCTGTCGCTTGTTTTGCAGTCTAATATTTTTGCACAAGGTTTCTATTGTTGTTGTTGTTTTTTTTTTCAAAAAAGCTAGCCTATATGGAGGACTTTTCAGTTTGAACCCCTTCCCCATCTTCCCGCAAATTTCCCTTTTGGTTCATTCTTCCCTTAAAAAAAACGGTTTTTAAACCGTTGACTGAGAAAACCTGGAGATGATCTTGTTATTTTTGGTAAGCAGAAAAACAAAGAGTGAAATGGCAAAACTCCTTTAAGAATGGGGAAATATTTTGAATGAATAATAAAGCAATTATTGAATTTGGCTTTCATAGGATATGAAGAATTCTGCAGATCTCAGGGGGTATTATCACCGTGGCCTTTAGCCTTGGTGTTTAACACCCTCCCAAGATCGCAGAAGTCTTCATATCCTGCTTAGCCTCATCCAATAATAATTATTGCTATTATCATTTGATGCAGTTTTTTCTTCCCTTCCATTGGCCAACAGGCCACTACGTGACCTGCAAATAGCTGCCTACAAATAATGGTCTGCTCATGCGTGGTACCGTCCAAAACTTGTTTTGCTACAAATAATATTCTACTCATGCGTAATAGGAACCACGTTCTCGAGAGAAAAATGGCTGATCGCTTTCCTGAGCTACCAGGAAGTAATTAAAATATGAAAACGAACTTGGCGATCGAATGATAAAACAAGTATTGAAATCGGTTATCGCAAAATATCGTGATTTGTCAGTGTCTTGCCGATCAATTATTTGCCTCAGCCTGCGGCTTTGGCGAATAATTGCTCAGCTTGCCACTGACAAATTACGATATTTTGCTCAACCTCGTCCAATAATTGTTAATTACTATGCATTGAACTCACAAACTCTTTTCTGATTGGCCGAAAGCGTACAGTGAATTTTTGAAATCAGCACCCATGATGTCATAACTGCAGATTATACAATTACCACGTCAAGGACACTCAAGGTCACAGGGAATCGTGTCATGTACGACCATAGTACATGACGTCTTTGGGTAATCATGTCAACTTTGCATGATTGTGTTGATTGCCGTCAATCAGCCTCAGCCTTTGGCTTCAGCTGATAACCCTTACCTTGCCCTTGATTATTCTGGAGATCACAAAAAGCTCATCCAATAATTGCTTATTATGTTAATGTATATGGCAAAGTTCTAATTATAAAATGAATGAAGGCCTGTAAATTTATTTTATAATTATACTCACAGATCTTAAAGGGGCTCAGTCATGGTATTTTGAGTTATTTTGAGCATCGACAAAATTACCGTCAAATTGAAGGAAACCTGAAAATAATACTTTATGAAGATAGAAAAACGTCAAAGAGATGATAATAAACTATAAAAGAACAAGGATGTTAAGGATGGAGAAGATTGACACGGATTGCAAATAACGAATTTGAAAAGTTTTAAGCTAAACTTTTCAAACCGTTTAACGGTGACTGAGCCCCTTTAAGTTCTTACAAATTGAAGGATAATACTTTAAAACAAAAAACCTTGTTAAAGGTACCAGTGTTATATATTATTATGCATGTGGAACATTTTCTGTTTTATTGTCTTGGAAGTCCTGTGTTTAAAAGGTCAAAATGATACAAATTTAGCAGAGAAAGCAAAGTCTCTCATCCAACTGACACAACACAATGATCCCACCCGGTGTCCAAACCCGCAACTCTTGATCCTCTTGATTAATCATGGTAATAGGACTGAGTGGAGTCCAATTCGGTCTGTAATCATACAAGCAATAACAAAATTGCATTCAGTCCTATTACAAATTAATCGCAACAATTACAATTTCCCACAAAAGTAAAACTTTCATTTGAATGAAGAAGAGCTTAAAAAAGTCATTTTTAAATATCACAAAAATGTAGAGAATAGCTTGAAAAATGGCTGTTAAGTTTTAATTTCAAAACAGTCACTGGAGACTAAACCTCCATTATTTTACAAAGTCAATCTCTTGAATTAGTTACTATAGTGATTGTAATCAATGTTGTGATTGGTGGATTTAGTGGAGAGGACTTAAAATGATTGGCTCATGTAACTGTTTGATTACAGGAGTCCATTTACAGCCAACTGTCTGATTACAACTTTCCAGATTAATAAGAGCAAAATACAGCAGTTTATGCATCAATCACATTTGAGAAAATAAATTGTAATTAAGATTAACGATTAGATTATGAGCTCGAGATTTCTATGAGGTGATAGTTGATGAGGCCGAAGCCGGAATCAACTATCGCCTCATAGAAATCTCAAGCTCATACTCTAATTGTTTTAGTAGAATTCTCACTGAAATTAACGCAAATAACGGTTTCCAATGATTTTCCCACGCATTATTGAACTTTACCCTAAACAAAGTTGCACATATCGAAATGTCCTCGGCAAATTTGCAGTTGTTTACGCACGTACCCGCTTTTTCAAGTTTTTAAAGTCTAGAAACCGTAAATGTGCTTCTTTTAGTTTTCTCAGGAATTTAATTACCGTTTACATCTAAAATTCCTTTCAAAACTTCGGAAAAACTATAAATTAAAACATCACATTTCGTGGACGACTGGCAGCCAACTGCACTCTAATGGCTGATAATATACGAGTAGCTCAGCCAATCAGATTGCAGCATTTGCATTGGTATACTAGTAGAATTCTACTAATTAACTTTAGAGCTCAGTGTTCATTTAAATAACAATACTCTTGTAGCGAACAAGCCCACGTATTCATAAAATTTCCTCTATTAGTATAAACTGGTTAAGTCCAAGATTGATATTGACTGCCAGTAGGAATTGATGAAAATCACCCCAAGGGCATAGCTTAAGGGGTCCTGAAGTGCCAGTGACCCCCTTTTTAAGCAAACAACCTACAACAGGTTGTGAGCACATCATAACAACATCTTGGCCATTGTCGAAAAGCCCACTTTGACACAGTGTGATCTCCCTTTGCTATGCCCCTGGAGCACCCCCTGCACTTCCCCATATGCTCATATTTACAAAGCCTGCGAGCAGGCTCACTTGTTTGGGTAGGGTATCGCCGGTTCTCAGTTCTTTGTCGCCTTTGACCGTGATACCCTATCCAAACAAGTGAGCCTGCTCGCAGGCTAATATTTACATGATTCTTCCAGCTACAAGCTGGCTCTCGTTATTGAACATGTCTAATGTCTCATGTCACTGTACCTGATGCTTGAAGACATGTAAGTTGTTACTAATGTGTGACTGCAGAACCTGTTTTGTGTTTCATATTACTAATGTCTAGAAAGTGTTACTTTTTTAAGTTGAAGAAATGAATAAAACATGAAATTTATATTTCATTTTAGTCTTTCCTTTTTTTCCAGGGGGAGAGACACTCTCAGAAAAATTAGGTGAGGGACTTTGCAGCCCACTTCCAAAACCTTCAAAATCAAAACATGCAATTTTCCCTACCCTATTAATGACAAAAAATTGAGACCCCATTTAAGACCTGGGGCCCGTTTCTCGAAAGACCCAGAAACTTTTCCGGCCCGTAAAGCCATAGAAAAATCTCGAACCTTACGATTACTGAGCTGTTTTATTCACAAATTGTTAATATGAACAGAGGTTCTCTTCATACAGGAAGTTTCAGACGCATACGCTTCTCCGTTTTTAGACACAGAGAACTAAAAATGGTTTTATGGGCCCGAAAGGTTTCCGGACTTTTGAGAAACAGACCCCAGACCTTTAAATCAATACCCGGTACCTGTCTCAGACTTGCGTTGTAGTGTAAGGGTTGCTTGTTATAAAAGCAATACCCAATTTAAGATTAGAGTACAAAGCCATGTCTAATTCAAAGCCTATTTCTGACCAATATTAAATAGCTAAAAAAAACCTCACCACAACCATTGGGATAGTACATACCTATAAAATAATTATAGGTGGTAAACCAAGGGCTTTTTTTCTACTGGTGTGTTGTTGATTACAAAATGCAACAGCATTGCACTTGAGTTCAGATAATTTTTGGTGTTGCAAGAATGAATTTCGGCTTAAAACAAAACAGCAAAACAAAACATTCTGCATCTGATCTGCAGTCCCCATGTTTACTCAAATACGACAGCGTACATGTCATTTATTATTGTCAGCATCTCCTGTAGTGTTTTGAGCCTGTGTCAGTGGTCCATTAGGACGAGTGCCCTAGCCTACA
>JAHPZR010028423.1:2500-45000 GCA_019787425.1 Platygyra sinensis
TTCATGTCGTGTTATAAGGAAAAAATAGAGCCAAACAACACACTAACACATGGCAAATTCACGGTGGGGCCAAAAGGCCTAAAAATGGGTCATTTAGGCTATGTTCGTATCCTTTGTATATTTCTTCACCAAACTTGGCATATGAACTTGCGTTGTGTTCCCGATTGTTTCGACATTAACACCGACACAGAATCTTAAATGATCATGTCACAAATAGCCTTGATATAAAGTTTATTTTTTCAAGAAAAAAAATATGCTGTTTAAAAGACCTTGACGAGAGGAACTTAATGCCGAAAACCATTTCTTGATATGAGAAAAGTTTCGTGAGTTATGGCAAGTTAAAACAAAAATCGTCGCCCCCCCCCCGGAAACCTACCAAGCCAAACTCTTTCTCAGAAATCACACTTTTGCGGCCTTATCAGTGACAAGAAAATCTTCCATCGTGATTTTTTGTATTACATTTGTTTCTGTCGTCTGGGAAACCTCATCTGCAACATAACTGGAACTAGTGTCACCAAAACAACAACTCTAACCTGGAAATATTTCAAACGGGGAGGGGGGGGGGGGGGGGTGGGCGAACTTCTTTTCTGGGAAAACTCACTTCAAACTTTGAAAAGTCATATCTCAGCCAGTTTTTCTTTTTTTTCATATAGACAAACGGTTTGCGGCACTCAACTTGTCGTGATGATTCCTTTCGAACACGCGCAAACACGTTTCCAATTTAGTAAACTGAATTTACGAGTTTTGTATGATGTCATTAACTGTGACGTCATAACTTAAAATTTTCTGATTGCATTTTATCTCGGAATGATTGGGTCGATGTCTCATACCTCCTTGCCAAGTTTCGTAAACAAATCCTCGAATTTCAGAAAATTATTGCAAAACGCACGTTTACATGCCCCATTATAGGGGTGGTTTGGCCCCACCCCTTGCATACGGTCGGCGCGCGGGAAATTTGAATTGACCAATCAGGTATCAGCAGGCGGGAAAAACTTAACTGTTCTGACGTCGATGTAAGTTTACAGGAAAGGCATTGAAGCCAGGCAACTTTTGTCGCTAGAGATGGCACTAAATATTCACCAAAAGGGATTTACAATTGTCAAAACCCTATCAGTTCTTAAAACTTGAAAAATATGAAGAAGTTTGTGTCTCCCAGTATCTAATTTCGCGCCAAATCTGAGTTGCCGGCGTCCGGCATGGTAACTCGCTGGTAGTTCGTCGAGTGTCGCCAGGTAGGGTGATAGTTGTCTTATTTTGAGCAAAATTTCCTGTTTCTCGTCAAACTAAAACCGGTATTCTCGAGTTAAATATTAGAAGAAGCCAAAGCAATTTTAGCATTGTCTCTATTTTTGTTACCTGCGAAGAAAAAAGCTATAATCGTGTCGTTTCGGTAGGACAGCTAAGTTTTGACTGCCGCTCGTACTGCGGGCTCAACCGCCGTATGCAAGGCCATGATAGAGGTGCCAAACTCAACGAAGTGACATGCAGATAACAGCGGAAATCATGCAGACCCATGACCTCTTGAAATTTGCCATAAAACGATCTAATGGCTCTATTTTCTCCTTACAACACAATACGAAGTGCCCTTCATAAACAAGAGTAAAGCGACAAAAAGGTCGAGAGACGGAAAAGAAAACGGTAAATGTACAAATGCCACGAACTGTAGGAGTCGTGTAGGCTTGCCAACCTCATTTTGCATTGCCTGAACTAAGCCGAACAATGGCATATACAACACGCAACACAGTCAACAGACTAGCGCGTGTAGAGTTAGATTTAAATCCTGTGGTACTAGAACTATCAAAGGATAAAGAAACCTTTACATCGAGCTCCCGAAACATAAGCTCGATCAGATGATGCAAGAAAAACATGAGAATTTCTCTGTGCAAGCCTATAGCTTTCTCAAAGTGAAGCTACGGCGTCTCAAAAGTAAAACGTAGGAGGGCAAACATGATACCCTTGATGAGAATCTATCTACTGTACTTGCAAACAGTTCTAATCATAGTTTGGCCCGGCGTCATAATTTAGAATGCAAGTTAGCAACACATTCACAGTGAACGCCATTTTTTTCCCCTCAAAAGTAAATACTTGGAGACTTAAAAACATATCTTGCAATAGAAATGAGCCAAAACAATACACTAACACATGGCAAATTATAGAGGTGTCAAACTCAACGAAGCGACATACAGATAACAGCGAAAATAGATAATAGGGAAAGTAGACTGTGTTGCGTGTTGTAATTGCCATTGTTCAGCTTAGTTCAGGCAAGACCATGGTTTAGATGCTCCATGTGGATCTCATCAGTTGCCGGTATATCTAAAATACTCTGTACGTCTGAAGTTGCTAGCGCAACTCGTACATAGGTGAGAATGTAAGACATTCTGCGGCTTGGCACAAACTTCTCGTACCCTTGTGACGGATCGAAAACGTCTAGTTTCTTTTGGCTATGACAGCCAGCCAATGGCGTAATGTGCTTCTCGATCCTAACTTTTTTGAAGCTCGATCTCGTTGTTTTGTGTTTCTTTCACGGCATTTTTTCTAGTTTTTTTGGCACTCGATGGCTAATATGGGGTGTGAAGATGGGAGATCTTGTTCCAAAATTGATTGATTGTGTGCAGGTTTAAGAAGGCCGGATGCAACGCGAGATGTTCTTGCGGGCGATTTGGATTCTCCTGCACGGCCACTTGCACTGGTGAAAATGAATGCAGCAACCTCCAAGAAAACGACGAGGACGAGGAACTTTAATCCTTTGTATCAGTTTGAATTGAGATGTCATTCAAGTACGCAATAACGATATGCTGGCAGAGCGCTAATTACTTATTTTAAGTAAACACTTTGGTTACTCTTAAGTAAATATTTTTGAGGTAGGGTAGGCGCACAATAAGCGACCCATCACGTTCATGAACGAGAACAGTACAGGTGAAATGATCACTTAATGAGCGCAGTGACCAACTAGCAGAGTAAATTTTTCTTTTTCTCTGACATAGACGTAGATAATTTATAAGCCTGCTTTTAAGTTTATAGACGCAACTTCCCAATGCTGCAGGAAACTTAAGCTTGAATAATTAGTTTTCTTGTTTTGTTTAATATTTTTCCCAATTGTTTTTAATTGATGCGCAAAAGGAACTTTATACAAAAAAGAACAAATGTAAAATTCCTTCTCCAAAAAGATGTTCAACATTGCGTGTAGAGATTAATTGTACTCAGCCATATTGGCTTTCTCCGTTTTATGACGTCAAAATCGGATCACGTGACTTATTATAAACATCATCATGTTATCCATTGCATGAACTCTAACTTGTGAAAATTTTGTCTTGTTAGACATACTCTGTTGATCACCATAGGTGATGAGCTATCTCACCCCTCGTCCTAGATTGTTGTGAAAGTCACTTTAGAAAACACATAGATACTCAGCAGGGGTGTACTTTGAGGTGCTGTAAATTACCATGGCCCACTTGGCCAGCTCCACTGCCACCCCTATATTATTCCCTGAGGTCTAGAGAACAGATCTGGGTGAATCAAAGTCTGCCAGATTGCCGATTAAACGAACTGATTTTTAAACCCCTTTCTCTGCGTGGGCACCCGGACTATACGTCTAGTGATGTTGAATTTCGTCTAGTGATGGTGAATTACGTCTAGTGATGGCGAATGATGACTAGTGATGGTGAATTATGTCTACTGAAAGCGAATGATGTTTAGTGATGGAGAATTACGTCTAGTAATGGTGAATGACGTCAAGTGATGGTGAGTGCTGTCTAGTGATGTTGAATTACGTCTAGTGACGGTGAATTTCGTATAGTGACGGTGAACAACGTATAGTGATGGTCGATGATGTCTATTGGTGGTGAATTACGTCTAGTGATGGTGAATTACGTATATTGATGGTGAATTACGTCAAGTGATGGTGACTGATTTCCTGTGATGATGAATTACGTCTAGTGACGGTGAATTACGTCTAGTGACGGTAAATAACGTCTTGTGATGGTGAATGATCTCTTGTGGTAGTAAATGATGTCTAGTGAGGGTAAATTTTGTCTAGTGATGGCGAGTGATGTCTAGTGATGGTGAATTACGTCTAGTGATTGTGAATTGCGTCTAGTGATGGAGAATTATGTCTAGTGATAGCGAATGATGTCTAGTGATGGTGAATCATGTCTAGTGATTGTGAATTACGTCAAGTGATGGTGAGTGATGTCTCGTGATGTTGAATTACGTTTAGTAACGGTGAATTTCGTATAGTGACACTGAATAACGTCTAGAGATGGTCGATGATCTCTATTGATGGTGAATTACGTCTAGTGATTGTGAATTACGTCAAGTGATGGCGAATTACGTCAAGTGATAGCGAATTACGTCAAGTGATGGTGAATGAATTCTTGTGATGATAAATTACGTCTAGTGTCGGTAAACATTACAACTTCACGCCGTTTTAAATGTGTCTTTCTGAAATGGCTTACACCTCTGGATGTTGTAGCTTGAAGGCTCAGTTTATTCCTTTGGGCATTGCTTTCGGTAGCATCCGAAAGCGTCTCGAGTAACTTCGGTTTTATTCGGTTTGAAAAAGGTGAGATATTTTGGAAGGAGACCTCAAAGAGACTTCAAAAGACTGGAACAATGCTACAATTAAGGGACCATGGGCGAACTGACTTGTGAACGTATCCTTTTGTTCGCGATGTGTGAATGATTATGAAGTAATCCGAAGTAATCATCGCAGACATTCTATAGATTTGGCTTCTTCGCAATGTATTTTCAAATTTTGTAAGCTTAAGCTTGTGTATTTTTGAATACAGATCATATCGTCTTGTGATGGTGAATGATGTCTTGTGGTGGTGAATGATGTCTAGTGATGGTTAATTACGTCTAGTGATGGTAAATTTTGTCTAGTAATGGCGAATGATGTCTAGTGATGGTGAATTACGTCTAGTGATTGTGAATTACGTCTAGTAGTGGTGAATTACGTCAAGTGACGGTGAATGATGTGTAGTGATGGCGAATTTCGTCTATTGACGAGGAATAACGTCTAGTCATGGTGAGTGATGTCTAGTGATGGTGAATTACGTCTAGTGATGGTGAATTACGTAAAGTGACGGTGAGTGATGTCTAGTGATGTTGAATTACGTCTAGTGCTGGTGAATTTCGTATAGTGACGGTGAATAACGTTTAGTGATGGTCAATGATGTCTATTAATAATGAATAACGTCTATAGATGGTGAATTACGTCAAGTGATGGTAAATCATGTTTAGTGATGGTGAATTACGTCTAGTGATGGCGAATGAGATCTAGTGATGGTGAATTACGTCTAGTGATTGTGAATTACTTCTAGTCATGGTGAATTATGTCTAGTAATGGTGAATTACGTCAAGTGATGGTGATTGATGTCTTGTGATGATGAATTACTCAAGTGACGGTGAATAACATCTGGTGAATGTGAATTATATCTAGTGATGGTGAATTTCTTCTAGTGATGGTGAATTACGGCTAGTGATAGTGAATTATGTCTAGTGATGGTAAATGATATACAGTGATGGTGAATTACGTCTAGTGATGGTGAATCACGTTTAGTGATGGTGAATTAAGTGCAGTGATGGTGAAATACGTGCAGTGATGGTGAATTACGCCTAATGATGTTGAATTACGACTAATGATGGTGAATTACGTCTAGTGATTGTGAATTACGTCTATTGATGGTGAATGATGTCTAGTGATGGTGAATGATGTCAAGTGATGGTGAATGATGTCTAATGATGATGAATTACGTCTAGTGATGGTGAATGATGTCTAGTGATGGTTAGTGATAGATTCTGATGTCTGTTGATAGTGACCAGTGTCTAATAATGTCAAATGATGTATATCAATGGTTGATAAAAGTGTTGTTTTTGTCACGGACTTGTGTATTATAGTATTTTTACTATAATATACAAGGCAGTGACAAAAACAACACTTTTATCAACTATGTCATCTCCTGACTACATTTACTCCATTTTTAAACATGTATATCAATGTCTGGTGTCGTTTAGTGATGTAAAGTTACGTCTAATGACTCTAACTGACGTGTAGTTCATATATGGCAATGGGATTTTTATGAAGTTTCTCCATTTCGTGTATATAATACACGAATTTATAACCCACTTTTGGCGCTCCTGCAACAACAAAAGATACTCTCTTTTCCATCTATGCCAGAAGACGTTAGCTAAATATTGAACTTGCAGCCACCTTCGTCTTGAATACAACCGACTTTTTTGGAAAAAACCGGGTGGAAGAGAAGCTTCCTGGCGTAATAACAACAGATGAGTTGTTGTCAAGGGCTCCACATCTTTTGAATCATTTGAGATTGCCGTTAAAGGTCTGCCATTGATGATGCTCTCGTCTTCACTCATTAGAGTTTAAAGGGTCTCATCGTCGAGCGTTTGCACTTTAACTAGGCTTCCCAGGATCTTTCGAGTGGATCTTACAAGTTTTTCCCAAGCGCCGCCATGATGCGAGACCGCCGGTGGATTGAAATAGCATTGGATACATTTCTGTAAGAGCTCTTTGTGAATCTTGGGTCCAGCCTTCAATCATGACTCGTAGCTCCTTTTCAGCCCCTGTTAAATTGGTTCCATTGTCAGAACGTATCTCTTTCACATAACCTCTTTGAACAATGAAGCGTCTAAGTGCCAGGATGAAAGAATCTGTGTCCAACGTATACGAAATTTCCAGGTGACAGCCAAACAAGTAAAGATAGCTGCATAACCACTGCGCGAGAAGCCAAATATTCAGGCCCGAATACGCTCGAATACGGATCGGCGCACGCCGCGTAAACCGCAATGTTCTGGCGTATTCGATTACGGCTGATTCGAAATACACGTGGAGTACTCTACTAGAATCCGGCCTGTTTTTCCATATTCAAATTAAATACCCGTGAATGACTTAAAGTGTTCGATAGATCTTAAGGGCTACGTTTTCGCAGATTAATGATGCATTAGTTGTTCTTCGAAGATATAAAGGTCATTTATGACTCGAACATTTTCGAATACTCCCACTTGTTCGAGAGTTGGAGAGTTCGTCAGCTAAGACTTCCGTTTCCTGGTAAAAAAAAATCTCCTTTGGCACCGTAGACAAACCGCAATGAAGTTTAACAACTTGAGTCAGGATGAGAACCGATGGACGAAGTAAATGACATTGAACTGAATCTCACTCGGACGCACGTCGACAACAAAGGATTTTGACTCCCGTTACACTTCCGGGTCATCAGCAGACAGCTCTGTACTCTGTTTGGGTGGTTAATCTATTCGGAAGGATGCTTTAGAAGTAAGTCCAGCCCCTTTATCCACCGTTCATTTACAATGAATACATCTGCAGAAGTTCCTCGTGAGGCATCGTCGGCCGAATCAGACTTGGATTCTATGTATCTCCATTGTGAAGGACTTAAGAGTGACTTTCTGAGAATGTCGAGAATCGGAAGACACCGGCGAAAAATCGATTTTTCTTTTATTTCGCCAAAACATACCTTTGGGTGAACTTATTCAAGGAAAAATAGTTTAAAGCTCAAACGATTTATTTGCGGCCAAAATTTGAGAAAGTTCGAAATTTGCATATAATGGCAGTTTTCGCAACTTGAAATCTTCAAATTTCACGCTTCTTTACGAAAACATCAGGGGCGTAAAAACAATCCTATGAAAACGAAACTTGGCACAATTGTTATTTCATTCTTATACTTTAAAATCGTGTAGTAATTTTCTTGAAGTTTTTTGTTTACAGCTTTTTAACGAAGGGTATTTGTACAGCCGCCATTTGTGTCACTTGGCAAGGAACAAATAAGGGCCAACTTCGACTAGGATAAATGGCCTCTGGTATATATCATTTGGTCAAAATATTTATATTTTAGAAAACCCTGGTTATTGGTGTTTTCGCCAGAAAAGTTATAGCTCTGGGAATTAAAATGTTCCCCGTCAGTAAAATAAAATGTTACAGCATGTAAGCGAGTTCAACTTTATGCAAATCACGAGGTTGCTCTTTGGAAGTCAACGGTTTAAAACAGGAAACAACGACTCACCGTCATTTACGCTCCTTCTGCTGCTATAGAAATTATTTTAACTTCCCAGTGTCCTTTTGAGTTCTTCTTAAAATATTTCCAGTAACACAGCGAGCATAAACGGCCATACAATTCGACAAGGTCGACAATGTTTACATTTGCTGTCGCACACGCAGGTGTGGATCTTTTCATCGTCTTGCTTAGTCGACTGTCCTTTAAAAATATGAGAATACACCCTTGAAAAGGAAGCAAATCAGCCTCTCATATCTGTATAATTCATTTCAACGTATGGGTACATAACTCAGTCCCCGTTCACTGAATAAACAAGTCGAATGACCTTTGCGGTGTGAGAGGTCACATATTATGCCGTTAGGTTACTTTCTCCCGGTTTCACATTACAAGGGTAACGCCGTATTTCACAAGGTAAAAAAAAGGTAAAAGTCTGGATGCGAGCCAACAGTGGCCCACCAGGCAGGAGCTTATTCCGGTTTCTGTAGCATGAAGCGACTGGGAGTATGTCTACTCTCCCCTGGATGGGATGCTAGTCCATCGCAGGGTTACCCCAGGCATTAAATTCGCCGGTACCCATTTATACACCTGAGTGGAGAGAGGCACCGCGAGAGTACTCATTTCACATGGCATTTGGTTTATTTAAAATGGTCTCAAATATATATGTTATTTAGGAAGCAAAAACAACAAATGGTTAAATCACGAAATTAAGGCGGCACAGCACAGCCTTTTTTTTGTGTCACAAGATGAACAAATCTGCAAGCATTGGCCCATTTTCAAATGAAAGCCGGGGCGGATCCAGACCTTGAGCTAAGAGGGGGAGTTGGGGGGGGGGGGGGTTGGGGTTGATTTTCTTGCCCTGCTGCTATAAGACTCCAAATAAACTCGTCTGTCTGTCTCTCTGCTGGCGTTTCTCCCTTCTGTTGGGGGGGTGGGTGGGGGAACCTGAACCCGCCACTGTAAATCACGAAAAAACTCTGATCTATTGGGATTTCCAGCCCATTCTTCGACAGCTTGTTTAAACGAACTGACACAGTTGCGGCTGCTAGTTCCAATCTTGGTATACTCATGTGCTTCAAAGGGGCAAGGCGAAACTTTCCAACCATGAAGGAGCAATGAGCCTGACCATCTGAATCAATTTGCCGAAGATATGGGACGGCTCCATGAGCGCACTGGGAAACATCGCAGAAGTGACGAATTTCAGTCGTAACTAGTACTACTTCTCCCAGATCGGCTCCCTTAATTAACACATCTGCTAACTGAGAGCTGAGAACGCTTCTGCAGATCAGCAAGCCACGTCTGCCATCTAGATAAGTATAAACACGGAATCTCATCATCCCAACCGAGGCCTTTCCTGGATAAGTCCTGAAGGAGAAGCTTTGCCGGGAGAACGAAAGGTGCTGCCATGCCAAGCGGATCGTAGACTGAACTAACGACTGAGAAAATCCCACGTCTGGTACAAGGTTTGTGTACGTGTGTGTATAGGATATATACGTAATTAATATGCAAATAAACATAACTAGGATAAGAATACCAAATGGCGGGAGGCAGACCAGTTGGTTATTTACAAGCGCAACCGAGAAGTTGAACTCGGGGCTTTCGAGAACAACATCAGCTAGCGGTCAGATTTCAAATCCGACGCTCTAACCACTCGGCCACGCTGCCTCCTTAGGTTTCTCCTTGATGATCACTTTGAAACTCAATGCATCCGTCTCGACTAACCATGACACGCCCAAAGCTCTCTCTATAGGAAGCATATCGCATTCAAGATCCAAATCCTTCGGCACGTCCTTCGCTCTTTCTTCCGGTGGAATGGACTCCAAGACTTGTCGATCATTGCTTGCCCATTTTGTCAAATTGAATCCACCAGTCAGCATAAGTTTACGTAGATCAGCCATATGCTTGACTGCTGCAAAACTGGACGATACGGACTACAGGCAGTCGTCAACATAAATTCCTCAAGATCGCATTAGCCACGTCGGGTGAGATATCGTGCTTGTGGTCTTCCGCGTTTCGTTGCATAGCAAAATTGGCACAACTCGGCGATGAAACTGCGCCGAAAAGATGAACCGTCATTCTGTACTCGTCCAGCTTCTAGGTTAAGTCACCTTAGGGCCAACAGAGAAATCGCAGGAGATCTCTATCTTCTTCCGGGAGGCGCACCTGGTGAAACATTGATTGAACGTCGCCCATTATAGCAACTGATAGCTTCCGAAAACGAATCAACACACCAAGTAGACTGTTGGTTAGGTCTGGTGCCTGGAACAGCTCGTTGTTTAGGGACGTCCCATGAAACTGAGTGGAACAGTTGAATACCACGCAGTTTATTCGGCTTCTTATGATGGTAGACACCGTGGTGTGGAATTAGCCACACCTTACTATCCGATCTATGCAGAACATTCTGGGGTACTTTCTCTGCATGACCTGCACTGATAACCTCTCCAAGAAAGCAGCATAGTCCTCACCAAGTTTCGAATCACTGCAAAGCTTGCGTTTGAGGTAACAGGCACTTCGTTCAGCTTGGTTCCTATTTACTGGCATTTTCACGTCGCAGTTCCTTATTAACGGCAGTAAAACCTGGTATTGACCATCTGCAATCTGCACAACCGAGTCCTCTACAATGTTCATGAATTTGAGGTCATCCCTTGACATACTTAGACCATCGGAGTAAGGTGCATCCACGAGATCGGTACAAGCTGTACACATAGGATGAGTCTTCTTAAACGTAATGAAGAAACTAGAGCAAGGTACATACTTCTGCTTTCTCCCAGTTGTACCATTAATAACCCAGCCAAGGTCAACTCTGGTTGCATATCGACCTCCATCGGCAGCAGGGATTATTTTTCTCGGCTGGAAGGCGTCAGAAACATCGGCTCCAATCAATAAGTCCACTTTAGAATTCAGATCGATTAAGTATAAATGGCCCTGAAGGTGCGACCATCGTTCAACATCCTCTTGCTTTGGAATTTCATCCCAACCTACGGGCATAGCTGGTCTGGAAAGTTTTTCAGGCAGGAGGATGGCAACATTTTAGTCCAGATCGGATACCACCAGGTCCTCGACACGAGTGGTGTCTACATCTTAACTATCATCCCTGGTGGTCAGCTTTAGTCTTCTCTTCTTACCGCCGGCCATTATACGCTTCATCAGGCTGGCGTAACAAAAGGTAGAATTGGAACCATTGTCCAGTAACGCATAAGTTAAGTTTCGATGCACAGAGGACTTCCCTTAACTTCAACCTTTACAGCCACTATAGGCAAATCAGTAAAGGGGAAACCTTCCATCGTGGTTAAGCCACAGAAGTGATCCCCAGTGCTCTGGTTCTTGTTCTGGACAATGTTCTGGACAGTGTTCGATTGGCTGTTTAAAGATTGAGGTATGCCTTCTCCGCCCTCAGTTCCAGCAAAGCCTTGTTGTGTTCCGACTCCAGCGGCAACCTCCGGGGTATTCGGATGAAACACAGTGGCATGTTTCATATCACAGTGACTACAGGGTTTCTTCTTGTAGCAATCTTTGGACTGGTGGCCGCCATTCAAGCAAGAGAAGCAAAGCCTCAACTTTATCACGAAGTCACGCTGATCAGCTGCGGGCACTTTAGCGAAACTGGGATATTCAGCGAGAGTATGATCTGCATTGCAAAAGGAGCACTTCTGCTGGGAAGGGTTGGCTGAATTGGACGAATCACGTCTGGATGTACTGAAAGGCTTCTTGTCAGTAATGATAACGAGAGATATCTGTTTGTCACCACGCTTCTCAGATTTAGATCTCTAGCCTCTGTCTCTGTTATTCTTCTTTTCCTTTTCCAAGAAAGGTAGTTTTCCAAAGACTGGATTAGACAAAGCACACGCCTTCTGCCCAACGAACAGGGAAATGTCATCAATACAAATGTCTCTCCCCCCGGTGTTAAGGATCCTGTCAGCGTTGTCGCACCACCTAGCTTAAAGCTTCAGAGGAAGTCACTCGATAATCTTCCGCATACATTGCGGGCTTTCAAACTTACTGGAGTAGCCAATAGCTTTAAGAGTATTCGTATAACTGGCCAGCAAAATGGGGAGGCTTTCTAGGGCTTCCGCATCGTCGGCCCTAATAACAGGACCATTCGACGCTTTATCAACAGAAGCCATTGCAATTTTATGCTTCTGAGCGTAGTAACTCTCCAAAAGCTTCCTTGCCTTCAGGTAGCCTGCTTCAGCATTCAGGTAAAGATAACTGCGTACCAACTCTTTTGGTCTGCCGGCCGTATGCTGCTCTAAGTAATAGACTCTTCCGGCATAATCTGACTCTCTAGTCTCGATCACAGTCTCAAAGCCACGAACAAAGGTACAATAATCCAGCGGGTTGCCACTGAACACGAGTACAGGTCTCCTAGGGAGGTAGTTTCTTTGCAGCTGGCTCACAAATTCTTTTATGACACGATTCTGTTGTGCGAGAATGTCATAAGCCATGTCGCTCAGTCCAGATTTCTCAGAACCCGAGCTTGAACCACTTGCAACACTCGACTGGTCAATAGCCGCCAAATTGACCCTTGCTTTAAAGGTTCCTTCCTCCTTTTTTGCATGAGGTAATCAATCGTTTACCGTTCGACAGAAGAAATGTAAACTGCTTTCGATTTTAGCGAAATAGACCTCTGCTTCTTGCCTTTGACTTTCGCCAGTCAAAACTGCATGATACGCCTGCTGGACTTCTGCAAACTTACGAAACAACGACGTAATTTCCGGCAGCTTTATTTTCACTGCTTCCAAATTAATTTCATCGGTTCGAAGGTTGTCAATCTCTCTCCGTTTAGCAGATAAAGAAGATAACACTCCTCTTCTCTTCTGTATTATAGTTCTCGAATTCGTTCAAGGGACGCTCCTTCGTTGTCCAAAGAAGAGTTAGGTTACGAACACGTGCACTTGTGCGTTGAACAGGTTGACCGCTCTTCTTTGCAGAATTCGACAAATTAACATCCGCAGCGTCGGAAGACACATGATAGACTTTACACACAAACCCGCCCTTTTTCGAATATTATCGCACACCCTTTTAACTCGTTTCAACCATTGAAGGGTAACTGAAAACAACAAAGTAACAAACACGGGAATAAACATAGAATAACTATCAACGACCGAATATGAAGAGTGCAGGAAAACAACAAAACGAAATAAACGAAGAAACTTACAAAACGAATGTGCCTGACCAAGACGAACCAAAAACCAAACAACTGTAAGAAATTTAAGCGATCACCGAGCCAAGAAACGCCACTAACTAAAATGAATAGCGGGCGAACCGAAGTTATCTAGTATGCTAATGAACATAACATGTACAAAATGCCACAACACAAAGAACTAATTACACGAAATTAACACCTAACACGAAACTAAAAACACGAAGAAATCCGAACTCTGGCGGCTACAACCATTGCCTACTCATCAAGATACGCAAACGATCTCACCTTTACTGTCATGTCGTGTCGGAGAGCGTGGGAAAACGATTCCGCATTTTGACTTTGCGGTGACTGAATGACATAATAGTAGTCGATGAGAAAACTGATGACATCAATGGCGACTTCCTTAAGCCAGTAACACGAAAATGCCACGGTAGCTACACTGCCTTAATGAATGAACCCATAAAATCTTACTATTGCATTATTACGATTATGTGTTTGGTTTTGCAGGCTCTATGTTCGGCTGTGACAGTCTTTCAGTTCTTTTTCCACACTGCTTTGTTCACGTGGATGCTTGTAGAAGGAATAAACCTGTACATCAAGTTGGTTAAAGTCTTCTCGGTTAACAGGCAGTACGTTGCATACTTGGCAATAGGATGGGGTGAGTTGCAAATTCCAATCATATATTTCGGCGATGTCCTTTAAAATTTATCATCTAATTAACAATTAGATTATGAGCTCAAGATTTCTATGAGGTGATAGTTAATAAGGCCGAACGCCGAATCAACAATTAAATTTTAGTAGAATTCTACTATTCTACTAATGAAAATGCTGTAAATTAATTGGCCGGGCCATTGTTCACTATAACAATTAGTTCCTTTCTTAATTTGTCCGATTCTTATTGGTTTAAATTGATCACGTAAAGCCATAGTGTTCATCTGTGGAGACACAATCAGCCCATGGTGCCCGTCGGAGGAAAACACCAGGGTGGAAAGTAGGCGTCCATGAGCGTTTTTGTGTTAACAAATTGAAATTGTATTAAGTAGGTTTTTGTCTGTTTTCTTTCTCAATTTTAAATTTGACTTAAAGATGATTTCCAGTCCTTTCTGCGCACTCTCGAGAGTTTGTTTACGAATTCTGTTTTGTTTCATGTAAGACGTCACAAAATGTAGCATTTCGCATCTACTTACATGAAGTAAATTCAAAGTTTCATGTCAACCGCCATTTTCCGATGCGAAGCTTTATGCTTCATTCTTTCTGATATCACTTGATGAAAAAACTTCAAAGCTGTAAAACTCAAGGAAACTGTTGGAGAAAGAATTTAAATGCGCCTCGAAGATAAGGTAAGCAGTTCGTAACGAATAACATCGATTTGCCTCTAATGTGTGTGAGCCTCACAAACATTAGACCGCTGAGACTGCGCAGTACGGACTGGAAATCAGCTTTAAACAGCTTTCATCTAAAAGTTTAAAATAATTCATTATGATTTTTGAACTGGCGAGCGGGAGGAAATTCAGTGGTGAAAAATAAAGATGTAAGAACCTTAAAGTACTTTTTCCTCAAATGTCTACTGCTGTAAATGTTCTTAAAACTAGCATATTTGCCCTCGAAGCATCGCTTCTCGGGCAAATAGTTGTTTTAAGAATATCAAACTTCCGCGGGGCAGCTATCAGTCGATTGTTCCTCGACAGAAACTGGTGAACTATAACTTCTGACAATTTGTGAATAGCTCCGCCTGTCAGATTGCAGAATTTACATTATTACTTTAGAATTCTACTAATAGAAGAATGAAAGAAGGTATTAATTCGTATACCTCTCCTTAATTATTAAGTGAATTTAAGTCAACGCAGCAATCTTCGCCAATTTTGCAAAATATATTTCTGTTGTTTTGTTTCTCCTACCCTAGGAATACCGGCAGTCCTAGTTGGATTAATAGCAGCTATAAGACCAAGTACCTTTGATATGGGAGAAGCACAGTATGAAGACGTCACTTGTGGCTCATTAGATCTTACCGCTGAAATACAGCGATCCAGGTAGGACTCTTCCTTTCTCTCAGGTATAAAATTCCCTAAGCATTTATTTACGAAGCAGTCATTTAGACGTTTTTAAAGCTTTGCGTAGTGCGGAGCTTGCACCTCGCTTCTATTTACACTCGTGTTTTAAAGATACAAGGACATCTTATTCGTTCCCAGAAAATCATCCTTTTTACATTTTTTTATCAGTGCTGCTTTTAGCGTGATACGTGAAAACCTTGCCACGACTACGACTATGTCAAAACCGTTACTTGAGTCACATTGTTTGGCCCAACCAAACGTTTTTTTCAATTTCTTACCGAAGCAGCACAAATTAAGACTTCTTGTAGTTGCACGCGTTTTCGTTTATTTCGGTCATGTTTCCGCCTTCATCTGAGACGTCTTCAAGGAATGATTACAAGTAACATTGAACAGAAGATATAGCACATAAACGTGCCCATGTTTAGCTTCCCATGGAATTGAAGTGAATAACTGCTGCACCATGCTGTATATGAGGCGCCAAAGTGGACAAAAATGCCGTTTAACAATTTTTCTTTTCAATTACACTGAATATGTTCTAAACTCGATTTTTTTTTCCTGAATTTACATGTTAGATGCCAAACAAGTCAAAAAATTCTTGCTCTTTTTCATATTTATTTTCTACAACTCTACAGTTGCCTTCTAATTGCAAAAAAAAAAAAAAAAAAACGTTACGAGTACAAAAAAAGTTGTCGAAATGTGTTTTAGACGTTCTAATGTTCTTATTACATTCTACTTCAAAAAAAAAAGTATTCTAATAATTATTTTTCCATGCCAAGTTGAAAAACAAACTCTGCTCATAAGAACAAATAATTATCCTATTCTTAGTCAAAAAATACGTGGTATTTGCAAAAATACGTTCTTATTAGTATGCAACTTTTCTCTGTTGGGTTTTTCATGCTGAGCGTAAAAATTCATGCCAATTGAGAAAAATATATTCTAATTAACATGCAAATTTATGCTCCAAACAGCTGTGCTGGCCAAAAGCATCGTGGGCGTTGGAGGTTAATTTCACGCCAAATGTTCGCCATTTTCTGTCGATTAATTATATTAGTGGCGAAAAACGGGAACTTAACGTCCTATCTGCGGGAAGCTCATTGCAAAATCAGTGAAGTTGGCCGATTGCTGGCTCCGCTGAGTTCAAGGACGAGCCATAAAGCTCCACAGTTAAATGAATAAGGAATATTTGGGGTTTAGACATTCAGAATAAAGAATTATACGATTTCCGTTAAAGAATAATGAATAATAAACCGCCCCCGACATAAGGATCAATTATATAAAGAGTAAGCTCAAAGTCACTCTCCCGGCTCTTTTTTCTGGCTGTCCTTACTGATAACACTTCTGAGTCTTCAATCGTCAAGGTCTGCGGGAGGATCTTGCTTATGACTGGCTCCTTTAGTTTTCACCATTGTTTTAAATGTCGTCACTGTCAGGTTTATCTTTGACCTTACAAAGATACACAAACCAAACCCGGTCGGAAGACCAATCCGAATGAATCTCATCATTTGGTGATTACCTCCTTGAGCCTATTCGGGTTAAGTTGAGGAATCATATCTAAAAGATGCAACAGATTTCTTAAATTTTACAGGGAAAACGAAAGTCGCAAAAGGACACATTGCTAGTGTCCATGGAAGTTACAAGCCTATATACTAACATCCCAAGCCGAAGGAGGAAGGAACCACCACTGTATGTAAAACATACGAAACATTCCACCTAAACAAACCTCCCATACCTACCCTCCACCTCAGAGATATGCTTAGGCTTATCTTAAAAGAAAACTCTTTCCGTTTTAACGGCAGAAATTATCTTCAAACATACGGTACCGCGATGGGTACAAAAATGGCAGTCTTCTTTGCCAACATTTTCGTGACCGCGGTAGAAACAGAAATCATTAACCACAGCCACTTAAAGCCGCTCACTTGGAAAAGATATATCGATTATGTCTCAGTTCTCTGTGGAACTTAAACAAAGAGGAAATAAGGACGTTTATAGAGCTAGCAAATAACTGTAATCTGACCATAAAATTCACGGCTGGAATTTCAGATACAGAAATAACTTTGCTGTATACATGCGTATATAAGGGCGATAGATTTAAGAAGGAATCCATTCTGGATGTCCGCACGCACTTCAAACAGACAGAAACTTTCAATACAAACACTTCACCTCCTGCCACTCTCCAGGCGTCAGGAAAGGCTTTATTAAAGGCGAAGCCTTAAGACTTCTGAGAACCAACTCTTCAAAAGCTTCATTTGAAGAAAGCATTACACAATTCAAACGCAGATTACGCGACTGAGGTTATCCAGAAACTTTTTAGAAAACATCCTCTCAGAAATTCAATTTAGCAAAAGAATGTACGTTGGCTCTACAGAATAAATAAAAAACGCGCCAAAGAATTTTGCTGGTTATTACAGAATATCGCTCATCTGTGCCTAATCTTTAAAACAGTTCTTATCAGTAAGTGGCATTTAATACAGGAAATCAGCCTCTGCTAAGGGAGATCTATAAAGACCCTCCCCGGCTTTCATACGAAAAGGGAGATCTTTGAAAAACGTACACGTTAGAGGAAAGCTTTGAAAGTCAAAGTTTTCCTATCTTGTACCAATAGGAGTCGTGTTTGGCCTGTCATCCATCAGTTTTATCAACGTTTATCAAACGTGTTGTCATTGATACCATATATGACGCGCAAAATTAGTACAATTTTACGTCTGTTCAATATTTTTTCTCATAACTGAGAATAAACAGTTTAGTCTGCGACACCACTGTTTCTACGGTAAACATTCTTTGATCTATCTTTGGCGAACACTGTGTGGGAATGGCAAATCCTAAATACAAATTTGATGGAACTGCAACGTCGATGCAACTAAAGTTACTCGACAAACTTGAAACGGAATAATGAATATCGAGCAAAATTGAATAAGGAATAATGAATAACTCAGAAATAAATGAATGGAATAATGAATAAGAAAGATCCAATTATTCCGCTTCCATCCCCGAAAAACAGACCGACCGTAAACAGTGAGGTGAGCCACCCTCAATCGATCGCTCCATCGAGGAACGTAAACCATGTGCTTCAAAAACTTTTTGCAACACCCAGGCACTCAAATAAGCAGGCTAGCCCATCGGGTGTCACGAAAACTCAGAGCTCAGAACTCAGAGCTCAGAGCTCAGACCCCTCGAGTTCTTTTTTAAAGATATAGACTTAAACTCGTTTCAGTTCTTATCTCAAAATGTTTTATGGCCACGCAATGTTCATATGCAACAGCCAGAAATAAGGGAGATATTTATCTTTTTCTCCGGTTTATCGCTGTCGCGTCGATCAGACAGTGAAAAACTAACAAGGTTTAACATAGCAACCGATATCTTGATGGCATTTGCTAGCGAATTTTTTACCGAAGAGTTAGAAGACACAGATCTAGAGTCGCTATAATGTTTTTTTCAAATTGAAGCGATAAACCTGTATAAACCGGAGAAGATAAATATTTAGATTCTTTCCGGCTGTTGACGCTTATGTACATCGCGTGACCATAAAACATTTTAAGTAGTAAGATTGAGATGAATTTTTTTTTCCTTCTTTATTCAAGTTATTTATAGGGGACTGAGTTTTCGTGACACCCGAGCATTAGAAAAAGTCTTTAAGCTCTTGGTTTTAATACTTTCCTCGATGGACCGATCGATTGAGGGTCGCTCATCTCACTGTTTATTCGGTCGATATTGATAATTCAAACGCACCTGAGGTCAGCGGAGCCAGCAATCGGCCAACTTATTGCTGGTTTTCACATGACGTCACTAAATTTCAAACTTCAGAAATATTGATCCTCCTGAAATTTTACTTTCATGCTGTATAAGAGCAGCTAAAAACTAATATTCATACGTATTTTCACTCCGAATGGGTTCTTGGTTTAGTGATAGACTACGCTTGAATTTCTAAGCTTTTGCGTGACGCGACATTTACATGACGGGCGAGAGAGCTGATATGTTGGTTTAAAAGGTGACTTATTTCGGGGAATTCGGCTATCTGAACAGTTCTTGTATTAGAATAAAGTACTATTGTTACGTTTTTGAGTTATTCGAGAGATAAATTCACTCTTTCGTTGCAAAACTCAGTGACAGATGTTTCTGCTGGTTTCCGGCCACCATGTTGGTGCCCATGTACATGGGCACCAGCATGGCGTCTCCATACAAATCTCTATAAATTTGGGGAAAACGTTTCTTCGCATATCTTCCATGAGAAAAATTGCTGTGACCTGAATCTTGGCGAGAGTCTTTGCATATGCACCTTTTTTCTATTTCCAGATTCTGGACTTAATCTATTGAACGGTTTTGATTTTTTATTTTGATCTATTTTGAATTGCGTGACACTGAAAACCAGCAATACAATTTATACAACATTATAGCGACTTCTTCGGTAACAAAATTCGCGAGCAAATGCCATCAAAATATTGATTGCTCTCTGTTTGATCGACGCGATAGCGATAAACCGGAGAAAAAGATAAATATCTAGCTTATTTCTTGCTATTGCATATGAACATTGCGTGACCATAAAACATTACGTGATCAGAATTGAGACGAGTTTAAATCTATATCTTTAAAAAACAACTCGAGGGGTCTGAGGTCTGAGGTCTTGAGTTCCCGGTTTTCGCCATTAATCAATCGACAGAAAATGGCGAACATAGATGTGAAGAGGCGAACATTTTGCGTGAAAATAACCTCCAACGCCCACGATGCTTTTGGCCAGTACAGCTATTTGGAGCATAAATTTGCATGTTAATCAGAAGATATTTTTCTCAATTGGCATGAATTTTTACGCTCAGCATGAAAAACCCAACAGAGAAAAGTTGCATACTAATTAGAACGTATTTTTGGAACTACCATGTATTTTTTGACTAAGAATAGGATAATTATTTGTTCTTATAAGCAGAGATTTTTTTTTTTTTTTTTTCAACTTGGTATGAAAAAATAATTATTAGAATACTTTTTTTTTTTTGAAATAGAATGTAATAAGAAATTGGAACGTCTAAAACACATTTCGACAATTGTTTTGTACTCGTAACGCTTTTTTTGCAATTAGAACTAAGGCAACTGTAGAGTTTAGAAAATAAATGCGAAAAATAGCATAATTTTTTCTACTTATTTGGCAACTAAATGTTGTGGACTCACGAGGCGCAGCCGAGTGAGTCCGCAACAAATTTTGACCACTGTGATGACGCGTATCGTTGTCGATAAGACTATTTATTGTATACATAGCGAGAATTTTAGGCAATAAACGTTGCAAATAGAATTCTATATGTGCTATGTTTCACCGGTGAAAAAAGCGATACGTCCAATCAGGTTTGCGTATAGCGTTCTTCACATGTGAAAAATATAACCAATCACCGTTCATGATAGAATCACTAAGCCAATCAGAGTTAAGCACTCTAATGGCTTCCGAGAAGCGCGGGCTTGAAATCAGCGTCCGCTTGAAGTTTGTGTCTCGATAACATGGCTTCGGTTCCCGTTTTACTTCACTTTCGGAAAAACAGCAATGGAATATATCTAACAAATATCTTGAGCGCTAGAACTTCAGTTTGAGAATCAATGGCCATTCAAGAAACCGAGGAAGTAAATTTAACATCAGAAAGCCAACAACATTCAAGGAGGAACATTCAAATTTAAACAGTGTAAGTCAACAGAGTCCGAATTTGTCTTTGCACAGCGCGAAATGTCGCCATGACATGATTGAATCTGACAGTAATTATGGACAAACGAAAAGATTTCTCACTATGTATTTACGAATTCTCCCCTATTATATTTAAGCTTGTGTAGGCTCGTTGTTCGCCTATATCTGGACTGGAAAGCGAATTTGTTTTTCATTACGCTCGGTCATTCATTACGTTCTCAGCGTTCTACTTGTAAACTTATGGTGCCGGAAAAAAAACTAAAACTGATTTAATGGTTGTGTTCAATTCTCGTTATATATACAATAAACAGATTACAGATAGAAAGTGCTTTGTACGGATTTTTATTCACTCGTTGCAAAACTTTGAAAACTCACTCGTTCACTGCACTCACTCGTTCGTTTTGCAAAGTTTTGCAACTCGTGAATAAAAATCCGTACGTCGCACTTTCTATGAAGTAATCTATTTATACCACGCTAAACCACTTTCGATTTGTTTTTTACCACAATATCAAAGAAACGAAATCTTTATCTTGAAAATTGAAAACACCGACTCGGATTTGAAAGTGCACGCGCTGCATTATGCAAATGAGCTGCTTGTACGCCAGACTTTTCAAAAACGTTTGCAAACTCGCTTAATATGCAGAAACAATTCGAAAAAAATACTTGGGAAAAGAGTAATGACGCGTACTCGTTATCGATAAGAGTACACACCACGAAAAACCACATTTCGATTTGTTCTTTACCACAATATCAACGTCAAAGAAAATGTTTTTTTCAGAGCGCGAGCTGAAAAAGGCATTGCGTGACACATTGACGCGAGCAGCGTGGTAGGGACTCTTGTCTACCACGGCAAATTAGCCAATCAGATTTCGAGATTACCTGCAATTGTGGTAAAAATCGAGTTTAGAACATAGTCGGTGAAAACGGCATTTTTGTCTACTTTGGCGCCTCATAGCTGTAAACGGGAGTTACAAGATATGCTTTTATATGCATATGATATTCTGTGTTGTTAAATTTTGAGGACCATACGATTAGCGCTAATACTTACGCCCCCAAAAGACATACTATTTTACATAGATGTAAATAAAAGTAGCTAGTAGATATTAACTGACTTAATAATACTCCATTCTGATTGGCTGAGAGCAGTGCAGTTCAACTGTTACACTGATGGAAAAAAGTGTAACACCAGTGCCAATTACACATCGTAATTCTGGATTATGATTTGCAGAAAGATAATGAAAAATTTTGTGGGTCAATGATCTCATGTAAAGCAATGACAAAAAAATTGTACAGGAACTCTGAAAAATGGTTTTTCGAATGCGAAAAAAATGGCCTCAAGAAACGTCTTCAGGCATTTTTTTTTCGCGCGAATTTTTCATAATTATATTATTAATAAGTAATCATATTGATTATCTCCTTCAATTTGAAATTCATTTGCGTTTTCTTTTTTTTTTTTTTTCTTTTTTTTTTTTTTTTTAAGTTGAAATTGCATGCGCTGAAGAGGCTCGTGCAATTTCAGCTTTGTGAAAAACTCACTCGTGCAAAATAATTCCAAATTGATTGCCTATACATATACAGTCCAAGCCTGGTAAATAACCCGAGGAGCTGTTTCCTTCCCCTTTTCCGAAAAGGTACAAAGTTAAAACCCAAATAGTAATTGTAAGAGGATTAGCTGTGATACAGTTATTTTTCTAAAACATTTCACTTAGCAACGGCTAATAGTTAGTCTTGTTTAAGATCAGTTAATCGCCGGCCTGTAATTCAATTCTTTCAAATCTACTTATGCCCTGTTAAGACGCCGTCCTACACATGAGCTGAATCGAACGCTGACGAGGAAGAAGAAATTATTATTATTATTATTATTATTATTATTATTATTATTATTATTATTATTATTATTATTATTATTATTATTATTATTATTATTTCATTCAATTTGGCTAATGTGAAGTACGGCGTCTGAAGTTCACCTAAGAAACTAAAACAAATCAAGGGAAGGTACGAGTTAAAGATTGTCTGGTAGAGTGCTCGAAAAAAGAGGGAATGACAATAACAGTTTTATTAAAATAAAGTGCAACATTATTTAGCAATGTCTTTCTTCTCATAGTAAATGGTTTGAGCCCAGGAGTATCAGTAATTGATATTGTGAGATCTTTCGGGTGAGGATAGTTCTGAAAAGAACTGTTTTTGGTGGCTGACGTTTGGACAACCTGAGCGGAAGTCATCTCCAGAGTCAAGTGAATGGTGTTTGTCAGTCTTGTTTCTTTCTACAGATGCTGGATAAACGGAAGTCTGTGGATTTATAAAGGACCCATCTTGGTCATACTTGTGGTATGAGAAAGAGTTCGTTAACCCGTTAACGTACATGTGAACCCAACACAAGTGTGAAAAATAGATGTCCCATCCCTCATAGCCTGGCCTATTTAAACTTATCTCAAAACTCTCTTTCATTTATTGCATAGTTGCACTACAAGCATAATGTTTTTCAATTTACTTTTTTCTTTTTTTTTGGCAGGCAAATATGATGTTGTTTACAATACTTTTTCGTGTAACCTTTGGGAAAATAGCTGCCAACAACAGGAACGACCTCCTAAAAATCACGAAGTAAGCTTATGAAGTACTTATACTCTTGTAACGAGTCGTTGTGAGGTTAGATCATCATCAATATGGCAACAATTACCATTCCGCCTCTAAGTTATAACTAGAGGTAAACTAAAAACATGATCACTCTATTTCTAAGCCGCTGCTATTGTACAATTAACAGGTCGTTCTGTAAAGACACATGGCGTTTTTACTATGTTTTATTTTTATTCATTTAAGTATTAGTTAATGAAAACTTTTTATTTATTTATTTATTTATTTATTTATTCAGGGGCATCCAGTTTAGTATAGCGTGAGCCCTTGTACAACATAAATTTCATAAAAGTAAAACATAAAAGTACAATGTACTAGATATGATATGAAATTGAAAGTTACATATATATAGCTGAGGGTCTGAATGGGGGGTCCACATGTCGGTTGTCGGTTAAAATTTCATTACTTTGTCGGTTGTCGGATAAAATTTTCGACCTTTGTCGGTTGTCGGTAAATCTCAGTTAATTCTTTTTTGTCGCTAGTAGATAATTTTTTCCTCGATTTTTCGGTAGTCAGTAATATTTCCTAATCCCTTGTCGCTGGCCGGTTAACCCCATTCACACCCTCATAGCTGAATTAAATGAGTTGAGCACTCTACGAAACACATTCTACTCAGCAAAACTGTCATCTTCTCAGTTGTCTACAGTATCGAGATTTCAGTGCATGGTTTAACCTGAAATCTTGCATGCTTATTGTCCATGTCAGTTTCGCTTAGAAGGGGCACAAGCTAATATCTTTTAAGGCGCCTCCCATATTTTCAAAATTCACAGGAGAGGTCTGAGAAGCCTTGTCGCCCTACTTCCCCTGCTAGGTGTGACGTATGTTGTTGGCTTTTTTATCGAGTTCCATCTTGCTTTGGCATACGTTTTTCTACTGCTCAACTCCACGCAGGTATGTGTTTTGACCTCGTTCTGGTAATTTGTCCTTTTCACCGATATATGTGTATGTTAATGATGTGTTTGAATAGTGGATGCTGCATTTCATTCTCAATCAGTAAGATTCACCGTCGGATATGAAAACATTTTGGGATCTGTACATCTGATACGAAAATATAATTAATGATTGTATACGTATAATTAGAGTCAAATCGCATGCCGATATCTCTGCTCGCTGAGCTTTTCAAGTTTAAAAATTGTAATAATACAGGGGAAAAAAGACGATAGTGATAATAAGATATCTTCTCTCGATAATTTGAAAGCAAATGAATTAAAACGATTGACGGAACTCTCTTATTCCTTGATATTTTGTAGTTGTTGCTTTCTTTGTCTCGTTTTTTGTTTTCTGTAAGTCCGATGCATTAATTTGTTCTAAGACAATAATTGCAGCATTCTGTGAGAGAATTTGTTTTATGTCAATGTGATAAATTAACTTATTCTTTTACGTTCTCTTTCCAGGGAGTCGTGTTTTTCATCTTTCATTGCGTCCTTGATGATCAGGTAACATAAGTTAATGGTGTGCCAAGGGGGAGGGGGGAATTCATGTTTCGGGTTTGAGGGAGGATGTCATCACCAGGTACCTACTTGGTGTAGGCAGTCACGTAATGGTCAGACCAGGGTAGTCCTACTCAATCTTAAACTACAGTACAGTACTATAAATTTATATAGAGTTATCCTAACAGCATAAAAATGAAAGCTAACCGCAAACAAACTGCAGTCAAACTAATCCCAAGCAAAATTGGCACTCACGTAATGGTCCGGGTAGTTTCCAATATGGTAAGTAGTGCCCACACCAAGTAGTTACCCATCACAATCCAAAGAGTTTTTTTTTTTCGGAAGTTTGAAAAGTCTTTCTACTACGTAATATTGAAACTTTTAATCGTTGTCCATTCATCCCTCACCGGAACTCTGTTGCGTCACCTGTTTCTCAGTCTTATTTAACATTGCCATAGCCACCCCACTTAATTAAGTTAAGTCAAACTTCACTTGTTGGACGAAGCCCCTTTTCTACAGATTTCTTAGGCAGTATTTCCGAATTTGTAGCTCTTTGCATCATAACTATCTAAGATCCCAGATTCAAGATGGCGGACTTGATAAGATGTTGCACGGCGTTATGGTTAACAGAAATATCTTATTGGCAGAGCTGAGGGCTAGGTTTTACATGCAAAAGAATTGCCGCATGTCTAATTACAATGATCTCCACCTTAAACGTATGAAAATCAGGCTAAATCCTATCATGTTCGCTTTAAATACTCAGGAAAACAGAAACAGTACTGATTATTATTTCGATTGACATTTTTAATTAAGGTTCAAGATGCGACTCGGAAGTTGATTGTTAAATTCAGAGCAGATACTAAGACAAAGGGACCAGCCTCTAATCCCAATATAACACCTGTCATGGAGAGAAACTCTAGAGTCAACATCCTACATGATCCTGGTACGTATTAGATCTTCATGATCACATCTTGTGCGGGGATCCCATCTACCTACATGTATGATATTGACGTGCTTTACCTAACTTCGCTTATCATGACTGTTGTTGTTGGTTTGTTTTTGTTCCTATTGCCTTATTGTTTTTCTTCAAGATGTTTCTCATCAAATGCACTTCACACAAGTCAAAAATTTTTTTTTCCAAACCATGCTATTCTATTCCATTCAAGTAACAGAATTCAGATTCCGTCCTTTTCCTGTCGTATTCTTAAATTCGAGCCACTATCAAAATTAAAGTGAGTTCAATTTTCATTCCAGTTCAGTCTTTTAGTAACCAGACTTCACCGTCTGGTAAATTGATTGTGGTGGTTCGATACAGTATATATTTTTTCTAGACCATACCTAGCATTTTTAATTAGCGTTTTACCAACCTTCCCTTGATCTGATCGATGCCAAAATTATACCAGTTTTCGGAAAAAGATTCATCGAATGCGTTTTTTAAAGTAATCAAGATTTCTATCGAAACGATATACCGATGTATGCAAGAATAAAAAAAAAATCTCTATGTTTGATTTCGAGTTAATCGAGAAAAAATATTTCAAACCAAAACTTGCTGAATGAAGAACACTATTTAATTGAAATTCCTCCAAAACACATCGACTGGCACATTGAAGTTATATTTTAAAGCCATGAAAGTTCGTTGATGTGCCTTTTCTTGATCTTGAGGGAGAAACTTTCTCCATAATAACTATAAAGTTAGCATAACTTTCGATTTTGAGCGCTTTTTCGAAAATCTTATAAACGGCTCGATATATTTTTAAGCGTTAACCATGTATGCCTGATTATATAAACAATCTCAATCTCAGTTTCATTAGTAGAATTCTACTAGTATACTAATGCAAATGCTGCAATCTGATTGGCTGAGCTACTCGTATACTATCAGCCATTAGAGTACAGTTGGCCGCTGGTCGTCCACGAAATGCGATGTTTTAATAGTTTTCCGAAGTTTTTGAAGGAATTTTATAATGGTAATTGAACTGAGTGGAGTGCAATTTGGTCTGAAATCATACGCGTGATTTCAAAATCGAACGAGCGCGCAGCGCGAGTTCGATTTGAAATCACAAGTATGATTTCAGGCCAAAATTGCACGACACGAAGTTCAATTACCACTTTATTAAATCCATTTTGAAATCGCACAATTTTATGGCCTTAAATTTTAGATTTTGATGCATTGTTCGAAGCCGAGCCGCGCAGGTTTGTTAGAAATAGCGGAACCGGAAATGCTTTGACATTCATTTAGTATGCAAAACGATGTCATGTGACGAAATCTCATTCAAGCATAACAAACAAACAAGTAGTTCTGAAGTGAGAACGAAAATAGTCTCTTTCATGCATCAAAGTTCGATTTTCTTCGCCTGAATCAATGATGGAAGACCTTCCTTTCTTTTGTGGTTGAGGCTGAGACTTCTCGTTGTCTTTAGAGAAGGACTGTTTGAGGGTGCAACCGGTGTAATTCTGCGATGGATAATTTTCTTTTGAGTTGTAAAACTCCCTCGACTGCACGATGCCCAGCTGTGGATAGTTTTCTCTTTTAAATACCGTTCAAAGGCACTCTGCATGATTTTACGGGATTCAGGCTCTTTAGTGTCTCTGCTTCTTTTTGTGATCTCTGCCTACAACTTTATAGTTGGGACCTTGTCAGGTTCGTGCGGCGCCGTTTGTTCAAGATATATTTTTCAAGATGGCGTTCATTCACTGTTTTGTGGAGCGGGTCGAAAGACTACGTATGGTTATTCACAGCGACCTAGAGTTGAGCTCTTGTATTGCTTCGTTTGAAACTACCGCGAACCTGGAAACATGTACCTTCTTGAGATGGCTATGAATTTGTTGTTGTGTGGTTTTCGTTCGTTTATGTTTTGCTGAACTCGGTATCACACGAATCTTGAGCAGATGTTGAAGAAACAATGCCAAAATATTCGTCAAAATGGACACTGAATGTTGGAAACGTCTTGTAAAGAAGGTCTTCAGCCTGAAGGAGCTCGTAATCATTATTCAGAAACTGTAATTAATTAAATTCGTCAATTGTCTTGAAAAAGAAAAGACAACAATAACAAAGTTTTGCCCTGTAGTTGCAAAATTCGCAACAAAGGGGCTTTTTGTCATTCATTTTCCTAAAATTTTACTGGTTACATCAAACTAACCTTGAAATCTGATTGTTTGTTTGTTTTACTGTCCCATTCTCATTGGCTGAGAAAAAGGTGCGATTTAGAGCAAAAAATAGTGCGATTCGTGAATAAATCGCACTCCTGAGAGCCAATCAGATTGCAAGTATAACCAGTGATTTCAAAATGGATTTAATAACGATGTAAACGGGTAATTAAATTCCTGAGAAGACTAAAAGAAGGACATTTACGGTTTCTTGACTTTCAAAACTTGAAAATATTAAAAAGCGGGTGCGCGCGTAAACAGCTACAAATTTACCAAGGGCAGTTCAATACGTGCAACTTTGTTTAAGGGTAAAGTTCAATAATGCGTGGGAAAATCACTGGAAACCGTCATTTGCGTTAATTTCAGTTACAATTCTACTAAAACAATTAGATTATTCGCCTTCGGCCTCATCAACTATCACCTCAACATAGAAATCTCGTGCTCATAATCTAATTGTTAATTAGCACTGATACACTGGAACATTTTTAGATTCGTCGATGAAGTAAGCGCTCGAACTCACGAAAACGTTCAGTGTCACAAATTTGCGATATAAAAAAAAATGTATGATAAAATATTCAAATTTATGTGTGTTACATTCTGCCGTGAATAATACATTTCACTGCACTACCTGAATGCAGATTTGCGGGACGTTTTATGAAATGCGGATCAAGAGAACTTTCCACGCCAGTAAAAGGACTGTTTACAAAGAATTACCAAGCTAGCTTAACCTCGAGTGACAAAGAACAGGAAGGTAATTGGGAAAATAGTATGTTTTAGGAGCAAAACGGGGTTAAAAATTGTACTCAAGTAATGTTGTCAATACACTAAGTCAATCACAAAGAAAACCAAGTTATTATGTTTTAAAAAGTGTATCAACGACATGTAAGAATGTTGCACACAGATCTGAATATTTAAGCATAATTGTTATTATATCGGGATTTTGTAACAAAACTTTTTCGGGGGTTTAAGTGCCTTCGTTATCGACAAATTAAAAGAGTTTCAGTGTATCATTTGTAGTGAAACTTTGGAATAAAATTGTTCACATTATCAGGCATGCATGGTTAACGTGTTGAAAAATCTATCGAGAAAAAAGAAAGCGCTTAAAATGCAAAATTGGCAGGGAGAAAAAGTTTCTTTCTCGAGGTCAAGAAAAAATAACGCAACAGAACTTATATACGGCCTCGAGACATGCTTCAATGGGTATTTGGGTTTCGTTTGGAACAATTGCAGCAAAATAGTGTTCTTCAGTTCAGTCCATTTAATTTCATTAACAAAAAGCATAGTTTGAAATGTTTTCGGGATTTGTTCGAAATCAAACATACATTTTTCTTTTTGTTCATGCATGTTACCCTTACCAAGCATCGCAATTTAAGAAATTGGTATCTGCTTTTCTAAAACAGAACTAGTTCGAATAAAATTCATGCCTTATCGATTTTTTTGGGGGGTATCTTTGGTCGATTACTTTAAAGTACACATTCAAACAAACTTTAATGCTTTTCAAACTACTGGGGTTATTTTCATATCCATCATATCAAGGGAACGTCCGTAAAACGGCAAATGAAAATGCTAGGTATGATCAAGAAAAAAAAAATAATCTGAATCAAACCATCTTGATTGAATTCGCAAAACTTCATCTTTTATCTGATAGCGCTACGATTTTGTAGAATGTGCAATAAATGAATTACCCAGTCTCCCTGCAAATTTGAGTCAATACAATTCGAAATGGCCGACATTGCAGACCGAAATGTTTCGCGCAAAACTTGGACGATTTGATAAGATCATAAAGATATTCCTTTGAAGCTGGCAATAATCCCCAAGGTATTTGAAGTAATTACGAAAGTAGCTGGATGATTAGTTCGAGATTTCAAGCGAAATTCTGAGGTAAAGGAACTTACCCGAAACTTCACTGATTTCCCTCCTTACAGAGGACAGAAAAAAGACGAATGATGTGACAATGAAGTATTGAGTTACTCGCAGCTGGCACACTGACAATAAACATCTACAGAAGTATACAAGCACTCTTGGAGTTTCCGCTTCGCCTTTAATATTAGAAAAAAAAAGTAGTTTCCTGATCTTACCACAATAATGTAGTTTTAGCACGAATGGTTTCGCTCAAATTGCCCAGACTGAGAACTGATATTTTTCTGCTGGTAACAGTTCGCAAATACTTCCTTTGCCGTCTGATTCAACAGCGAAGTTTACTAAGTAACATGATGCACTTTTAAATTACAATTCAAGAATACAGGCACCGCGCGGAATCCTGAACTTTAAAGAACGTCTGGAACTGATTTCTTTTTTTCATAATTTGCCATTAACTTAGTGTACGTAAATTTAGTCGCGTAATTTTGTAATTATTGTGAATATCATTGTAACTAAGCTTACGATATTACGAGTTATAATCCATCAACTTTTTTGCTCGCGCGCGACTGGTCTAAACACTTTACGTGACCGAATATTTCTCGGCTAAAACTGGGGAATATCCGAGATTATCTTTTTTTCGGCTCGTGAGCGGGCGGAATTCAACAAATCCTGCAATCTGATTGGTTCCTGGAGCGG
Organism: Platygyra sinensis; assembly: GCA_019787425.1. NCBI lineage: Eukaryota > Metazoa > Cnidaria > Anthozoa > Scleractinia > Merulinidae > Platygyra > Platygyra sinensis. Next base: position 33,136 of record JAHPZR010028423.1, read on the forward strand.
GCGGAATTCTCTCATACGGACCACTACAGCGGGCGGAATCCATCGAGTTGATCTATTTTCGTCAATGAATTAGCGGTTATCGTCAATCTTTCGCCCTTTTTACGCTTCAAAATACGATGAATTAACGCAATTTTACCTCTATTCACCTTTAGATGGCAAGGAAAGTTACTGTAAGTAAATTCAATTGAAGTTTTTGAAGTTGTGAGAGTTTGTTTGGTTGTTTGTTGCTCGGCGCTGTAGTGGCGCGTAATCCTGTGTGTCTCTCTGTACAGTTTTAAGGACGGTGCCTACTAAATACAAACGTTTTTGCGCCAGGTTAGGACCTCGCGGAAAAAGTAGATCTTTGCAAGGGCTATTTGAATCCACAAAGAAAAATAGGGGTAGCCACGCATTTTTTCGAGATAATTAGCCTTGAATCTCAACAAAAATGCTGACATCAGCATTTTTCTGAAAAAGGAAGAAAAGAAAATTTCCTCGAAGATTTCCTCAGAATTCGCTTTTACATGAAGAAAGGCAAACACATTTTAAAAGATCTTCAAACTACATGGCAAATGGTAACATTAAAATCATTTTTGGTACGTTTTCAATAACAAAGTCGTTGCAAAAGCGCTTTTAGCGTCTCCTACAGCCTTCCTCTGGTTTAGCTAAAATATAGTCGAAATACCTTTTTCTCACAACCAGAAACTAATCACATGTTGAATAGGCTTGCCACTTCCATTTCCCAACATAAAATGTAGGGGTAACCACGCGTTTTTTAAAGTTATTGATCTTTTTTGAAAACTTTTACGGTGCCCGTTACATATTTTCCTGTCACCTCCCCAGTAAGTACGACATTTGCGTTTTTTGCGCGCGCACTATGCCATCAACCTGGCCATCTGCAGGTACATGTCTACAGTTGGATTTCAGTGTAAATTTTGAAAGATAACACCTAGGTTTTCAGCTGGAAGAAGTTGACATTTATTGGTTAGCGATATGATACTATTCTGGTGTCAATGGTTTAAATACAGGTTCATTAAAATTGACTTGGTTACAGTAGGACAATTTTGCTTTAATTTAAGTCGTGAACTTGGTGGCGTAGTTGATTGCGTCAATGTCAACCCCAGCGCGCGCTTAAACCATGGCTTGCGTGACGCGCAGAACATGTGCGCACTAACAAAAGTAGGCACCGTCCTTAAGTAAAAACTGAGTCAATTTCAGTCGAGTTTCCCTCTCTAATCGTTGCTGTACTTCAGAGAATTGCTGTGGAGTACACTTAACGAATTTTCTCGTTATCTGCTACTCAATTTACGGTAGAAAAGTCTAATTCAGTCGAGTGATTCGCAGTGATCGACAAAAACTGTTTTTGAAGTACAACTTCAAACTTTGAACAAAAATTTACACCTGGAAAACAATTTTGGAGACCTAACTAGGGAACTAGATGCATTAACATAAAGTAGTTCGAAATAATTCTGTTCTTTAATACATCTTTCTTCGTATAGTATCTGATTTACTCGTTCTTTCGCTCGTTAGATTTTTTGCGAATGGTTTGTAGACGGCGCATATGCCAATTCAATGGCAAAGTTGCGTAAACAAACGCACTTGTAAGCCAGTTTACGGCAAGAAAAAAAGATAAAAATGTTATTGGCCGGCTTAGGGTCGGTCCGTATAGGGAAAAACTGTGACCTCGGGCTTGAAAATGCTGCCCTCGGCCTGCGGCCTCGGGCAGCATTTTCAAGACCTCGGTCACAGTTTTTCCCTATACGGACCTCCCAGCCGGCCAATAACATATATTTAGTATATACTAAAACAATGGATAGTGTTAAACGCGCGCGCTGATCGGCTCGTCAAACTCCGAATATCCTGTGCTATTTACCTCCGAGCAATGGCGTCTCGGTTTGCGGCCATGACAAATGCAGAAATCATCCAAATTACTTTTTTTGGGTGTATATTCTCTCACTGTTTTAGTATATACTAAAACAACTATTCACCTCAGTGTCGGTGGCTAGCGTTGGATATTTACCTCCACTTCGGTGAATAGTTGCTAATTATAACCCACCCACTGATTTTCGTGTCATTTTATTGGCTACTCTACGTCACGTGATGTAAATCACCTGACAGTTACCTCGAAATAACTCCCACCCACGTCGATATTTGTCCTCCGATTGTTTGCGTCGAAGAAAAACATAGTCAGCGTAAGAATTTCAACTTTTCTTTTCTCTTAATTTAACATGGAAGAAAACCAATTTAGTGTTAGTGAGTCTAGCGATAGTGACATTAAAAAGCTGATGTCAAGTGCTGTTCTGGAAAGTACAAAAACGTCACCAAAATGCGCCGTCAATATCTTTGAAGGTCAAGAAAGTCACGAGTAGACTTTTAATATTTAGTCCTACGTAAATTTAAACCGATTCATTTTACAAAATGGAGATTTAATACAATGTGATAACTAACTATAAAATAAGCCAACCGTTCACGTCCAACTTTAGCGTGGAGGAAGGAGAGAAAAATTCCAGTCGCACTTGAAATCATGGAGCCAGCAGAATTGTCAACCATAAACCTTTTAAACGCAGAAGCTAGAAGTCAGTGGAAGGAAAAACCATACAGTCGCAACACTGTGAAAGACAATTCGATCCGGGCTGAACCGATTTTTTTTTTCTGGTTCCCTTCAAAGAAAGCCGTTTGCCATTATTCGGGTTAAGTATTCAAGCCCGCAAGCGAAGCTCTAGATCCATCACTAAAAGATCTTGCACGACAGGGATTGATTTCTTTCACAAAGCACAAGTGTCCAATTTCCAGTGAAGACCGTGAGGTCCTCCATGCAGCAAATCAGCTTGGTCTGAATGCTCCAGAAAGTTTTGCAAATTCGGCATGGTTTTTAACACCATTCTCTACTTCGGAAAGAGAGGCCGTGAAAACCAACGCAAGATGAGACCCGGTGACCTTCAGTTCAAACTGAACAACAACAAGCCTGCTCAAGAACTTCATCTCAAGCGAGAGGGCGACGAAAAATCAGTCCACCTTCAAGTGCTCCAGGTTTTACACCTTTTGTGTTTCACGGATGTAAATTCTTAGACTGAAACACCATTTTTTCTATTCAACTGTTTGAACAGTACGTCGGAATATATGAACCAAAGGCGCCAAGTTTTCGAGTTTTTGATCCAGGGGGCGGTATGAGAATGAATTTTACATGACAGCTTGTCAAATTTGGTCCAATCACAGTGGAAATAAAGTTAGTTAAACCAATCAAATTTACTTTGCTCTCTCACGTTAATCACGCGCATTCGCCATGAGATCACCACTGGCTTTTTTACCATGTTAACGAGCGGTTTAATTGCAAAATGAAAATTAAATGGGAGGGTTATAAAATAAAAAAAAAAACCTTTCTGGCTTGCTAGTTTGTCGGCTGATAATGTACTTGGTTGAAAGATTGCCCTCAAAATTTCACATTTGCCCTCGAAGCTTCGCTTCTCGGCCAAATGTTCATTTTTCGGACAATCTCTCAGCCGCGGATATTATCAGCCGACATACCAGACGCCTGAGAGGTTTAATTACTAAATAATCCTTAATTTTCAAACTGCACGCGTTGCGAAACAGATTTAAAGAATAATTAACACGATAGCCTCCATTTTGGGGCGAAAATTTGCTAGGATATTTGCCCTTGGACATTATCTGCTGCTCGTAGCTCACATTTTTTCTCGAGCTACGCTCTCGGATAACTGATCGCTTATCGGAACAGATAATGTCCACGGACAAATATCCCAGCATATTTTCGCGCCAAATGGAGGCTATTGTTTATAACTGCGAACTATTGTTTACCGCTTATTAATGTTACTGTTGTAAGATATTTTAGAATTGCAAGTAGAATTAGTGTTATTGTCAACTTGCAAACGAAGGTTGGTACTGTAGGTAGCATTGTGCGAGATGTAGCTATTTTAGCTTTTGAACTAAGTCAGCCACAATACAAATTTGAATGTTAAGAAAGGTGATATGTCCCAGGGCTGGCAATGTTTGATTCATGAAAAGCTGACGAATTATTTGAAAGATGTTCCTTTACTCGAGTTTGTAATAAACGAGAAGTTTCGCCAACATGTTATTTTTCACATTTCTCACAATAGATATGACTGTTCTACACTTTTTAATGTTTCAAACACGATACAAATGTGACCTTGGTGCAAATTAAATGCTCTTTGTAGACGTTCTGAAGTGCCTTTCATGTATGGCGCTAAAGCATATATTTTCTTCTTGTTTCTTCGGACTCTCTCAAACCACACCCAGCTTACGGTATTGTGAGTGAGAGTGTTTTTCCATATCAGACATTTTGAATTGTCCTCTAGTTTGAATGGCGAGAGGAAAGGTAACCCCGATGAAAACCAAAATATAAAGACACCGCATTTCTTACAACCCTTTTCTGGTGCGAAATGGATAAAACGTTACCGAAGAGGTATGTCAGAGGCAGAGTAAGAGACAGGTACAAGAACAAAATGGCAACTCTTCAAGCGTAAATTGCTATGATCAAATTTTAGGTGTATCTCACATAATTCCATGAAAGAATAAAAAAAACTTTTTTTACCATCTGCAAACATCTGCATTAGTTCCGGAGATATTTAAATTTGAAAAATGTGTAAAATGTGCAAAGGAGGTGACTGAGGAAGTCATACACTCAAGCAAATATTACGTCAAGTACATAATAAATAGAGCTATCTTGGCCAATTTGTAGTGCAGACCATTGAAACTTAGTAGGCTAACAGTTCTACAGAAAACACACCTACCGCCATAAAACAATTTGTTGCCATGGCAACTAGCTCTTTTTCAGTCCTCACCTACTTGATTTTAATATGTTAATGATTTTCAGCTTGAAAATCATAAAACGAGGCCACAAACTCGAGCTAACACATACGCTTGCTGGATCATGCATAAGAGGCACCATTAGCAAATTATGAAAATAGAATGACAAAGGTGACCAGCTTTTATTATTGAAAAGGACTGAAACCTGGTAGGTTTCAATGGTAACAAAGCTGTTAAGCTCTTTCATACCTAGTAGAATCTTAATGCAAAGAGTCAAAAGTTTTTGATAAAAAATTGGCTGAGATATCTTTCTTCATCATATTCAATCAAGATTTGGTTGAGTAAGTGACGTAATCTTTTGGCTAATTTGCATATTTTCATAGCTTAAATAACTCTGGAATATCTCAGCTTTTTTTCAGTCATGTAGACCTCTTGTTTATTTTCGTCATGGTACCACTTCAACTGATTGTCTCATTCTGAATAGTTGCATTCTTATTTAAAGCAATGATCCTATTGAGTTGTTCCTGTCTGAGTTATATATATATAGCCATTATGGGCTTGTTCGTTAGGTCTTCTTCGAGGCATATTTTAATTATATATTTCATATAGGCCGAGATTTGGCAGTAAAACAGTAAGGTTGTTACTAATATATCACACTGATTTCTCTTTTGCCTTCAGCTTTACAGGCGGAAGGAAATAGACGTATGTTTTGTTTTGATTTGATTTGTTTTCTTTTCTTTGCGCTAAAGGTTACAAGGCGAAACAGAAATACAATTGTTACTAAGTAGGGATGTGTCGAAAATTAGCAATAACGGCAATAAGAAGACATATTTTCTGGTTGCACAACAGCATAAAAGAACGCCATTAAATTTAGAAGTAATGTAGCATTAAAGAATAATATAAAGACACCGCATTTCTTAAAACTCTTCTCTGGTGCAAAATGGGATAAAACGTTACCGAAGAGGTATATCAGAGGCAGAGTAAGAGACAGGTACAGGAACAAAACGGCAACTCTTCAAGCGGTGCTATGATCAAATTTTAGGTGTATCTCACAGAATTCCATGAAAGAATAAAAAACACCCTTTACCATGGGAATGACTGATGACGACATACACCCAAGCAAATATTATGTCAAGTACATAATAAATAGAGCTATCTTGGCCAATTTGTAGTGCAGATCATTGAAACTTAGTAGGCTAAAAGTTCTACAGGAAACACGTCTACCGCTATAAAACAATCTGGTTCCATGGCAACTCGCTCTTTTCCAGTCCCCACCCACTTGATTTTAATATGTTAATGATTTTCAGCTTGAAAATCATAAAACGAGGCCACAAACTCAAGCTAACACATTTATACGCTTGCTGGATCATGCATAAGAGGCACGATTAGCAAATTATGAAAATGGAATGGCAAAGGTGGCCAGCTTTTATTGTTTGAAAGGACTGAAACCTTGTAGGTTTCCATGGTAACAAAACGGTTAAGCTCTTTTTGTGAAGCATAGTTAGTAGAATCGTACTGTAAAGAATCGAACGTTGTTGATAAAAAATTGGCTGAGATATCTTTCTTCATCATATTCGATCAAGATTTGGCTGATTTATGACGTCATCATTTAGCTAATTTGCATATTTTAAAAACTCGAATATCTCTGGAATACCTCAGCATTTTCCTGCTCATGCAGACTTGTTGCTTATGTTTTGAACTGGCTTAAATAGGAAAGATTTTCGTCACGGTACCACTTACATTGATTACCCCTCGTTTTGAATAGCTGCATTCTCATTTAAATCGATGGTCCGAGTTGTTCCTGTCAGAGTTATATATTATCCTTATGGGCCTATTTCTTAGGTACTCGTCAAGGCTTATTTTAATTACATCTTGCATATACGCTAAAATTTGACAGCAAAACAGAAAGGTTGTTACTAAAAAAATTATTTAAAAGTTACCAATTCTCATGAAATTCATGAGAAGGCGTGACAAACCAATCACAGTGACTGAAAAAATGAAAGGAGAGACGCGTTGCGGTAAGTTTAGGAAGTGAAAGGACTGACGTGATCGGTGAATAGTTAATTCCAAAGTATCCTGACCAGTGAATGCAGGGAATCGCTCATCACGAAAGAAAAAGAATCTTCGAATAATTTGCAAGTGGTTTAATTTTCATGAACTTTCCGAAGTAATTCGGCGATATAACTTTCTAAATTTACTTATTTTTGTTAGGGGTACACAGTCCGTGTCAGCAATGCTAATTTGAATTAAATATATTCCCTGCGTTTACTAGCATCCCAAATTGATCAGTCAAGCTCAGCTGACCCCGTCCTCCAAACATGGTGAAAGCACTGAATAAAGGGCCTAAAGTATCGTTAATTTTGAACTCAAGGTTAAACGGAGTCGGCTTAAAAGATTTGCCATGAAAAAAAAAAAAAGATAAACCTTCATGTGCGACTAACTTCTGGTCTTGCTTTTCCAGGCAAATTACCATGTTTATGTTAAATGGAAAAATATATCCGTTAGTTATATGGCAGCAGGTGGAGGCCGAAACTGGTTAATACACTTTTTGCAAGTGTTCTGAGTTTTCTATCTCTTTCATGCCATGTTGGAAACCGTGGTTCACCGGTAGAATAGAACGAAGGTTTGCAACTCTGTTGATCAATCAAAGGACTAGTATTATCTCAGATATTTGATAAAGCTCACTTGCTGGTTTTCAGTGTCACGCCATTCAAAATAAATAAATAAAAAATCAAAACCGTTCATTAGATTAAGTCCAGAATCTGGAAATAGAAAGAAGGTACATATGCAAAGACTCTCGCCAAGATTCAGGTCACAGCAATTTTTCTCATGGAAGATATGCGAAGAAACGTTTTCCCCAAATTTATAGAGATTTTTATGGAGACGCCATGCTGGTGCCTATGTACATGGGCACCAGCATGGCGGCCGGAAACCAGCAGAAACATCTGTCACTGAGTTTTGCTACGAAATAGTGAATTTATCTCTCGAATAACTCAAAAACGTAACAATAGTACTTTATTCTAATACAAGAACTGTTCAGATAGCCGAATTCCCCGAAATAAGTCACCTTTTAAACCAACATAACAGCTCTCTCGCTCGTCATGTAAATGTCACGTCACGCAAAAGCTTAGAAATTCAAGCGTAGTCTATCACTAAACCAAGAACCCATTCGGAGTGAAAATATGTATGAATATTAGTTTTTAGCTGCTCTTATACAGCATGAAAGTAAAATTTCAGGAGGATCAATATATCTGAAGTTTGAAATTTAAAGACGTCATGTGAAAACCAGCAATAGAAACATAGGGAACATGTTTTCTGTTTTTTTTTTTTTTTTTTTTTTTTTTTTTTTTTTTTTTTTCCTGGTTACTAAGTTCTGCGACAGAAAAAAATTGCCATTAAAGACAATCTCACGAAATATTAATTAAACCTTGACAGATGTTCCTTTTAGATATAAAAACCTTAAACTGAAGTGTATTAATAGACCATCTGGAAGGTCCTCTTCAAGTTGAGAAGCAATTTCATTCAGTTCACTTCGTAACACATAACACATTTAAGTCTTAATATCAACAAGAGCTCTTATAGGTTAAAAAAAAAACATGCTTTATCAGTGAGTATACAAAACACAGAAGTTAAGAATGCTCTCGCCATCATTTGCCAGGTTGAAAAATTTTGGTCGAATTTCCGAATTTTCCCCCTATTTTGGATAACTTCGATCCATATATTTTGCAACTTGAAGACTTTGTTAACAGTGCAAACAGCATGTTAACAACAAGTCAATTTTAAGTTTCCAGTCCAAAAAAATGAGTAAACTAGTGGAAGAAGCAAACAAAGATTTGCAAATTTCTCCACCGACGTCTCAATTGAAGACGAGTGAGGCAAGTGTCAGGAGCTACAAAGCTTGCAAGTCATGCAAGTAATCAATTGGGAGCTTGCTCTGTTTAACTGTGCCATATTATGAATGGGACACCACGGAAGTTCAAGCTTTCAAGTCCTTCCGAAACAAGCATTAGCACGGGGTGTCTTTTTGCTGCCGCAAGCGTCTTTCAACCACAAAACACATCTCAGTAGCTTACAAAGTTTCAACTACCAGCGGTCAGCAGTTTGTTTCCTCACTGAAATGTTAGTAACATGCAGGTTGTTAAACTTTTTCTAAAGGGGGAAACCAATTAAATCGCTACAGTCTATATAACAATGCAAGCACCTTATGCTAAACTACGTCAACTATTTTCTAATTATCAGTTCTACACAGTTTGACTTTTATTTTGACAATATAACTGAACTCTTAATTTTCTAGGGTAAACGTCCGTGAACTTTCGTGCTCAGTGTGATAATTGTGTTTACAACCGCTGGATCCCTTTATGAATATAAGACCTTCGCTTCACTGAAAGGAAACTTTCACGGACACCTCTGATCAGGAGACGATTCCTCCCTGCGATTACTAAGTCTTTTGTTTGGGAAAACCGGCTGAAAGAAAGGCAAAGCAATTGCGATCAGAGGCAGATGAACATTGTATAACGACAAGCTAGCAGGTTTCGGTTGAAGACCAGCTCTTCAGCGATGTTTAACAGCTTGGCAAAAGGATTTCTGACATGTCTGGTGTTAAGAATGATTTATTTGATTCCGAGTAGGTCAGATCATTTTTGAAAATTTAGTTATTAACTAATCTTTTCAAAAGATTCCTAATATTTTTTTCTTCAAACTTGTGCTCCATTTCTCGCGACGAATCAAGGAACTTCGAGATGTTACACTTCTATGAAGAGCAAAGACAGGACTTCTTCCATTTTAATTTTACCCTTGGATAAACGTATTTTGTTCAATCCTAAGGAACGTTATTGCCAAAAAAACATAAAAAATTAAAAACAAAAAAATTACTTCTAGACACTAGAACAGTCTTCGAAAAAAAGCGTACATAAATAGGAAGGTTGCTTGTAAATTAGCGCGCGCATCCAAGGAAACTGAAAGGCAACTTCCAACCACACCACAAGTGTTATTCGTCATAGAAACGATAAAAGCTAATCGCAATTAGATCAGTGTAAACAGGGACATCACTCTTAAAAGATGACAACTAAAATGTCGATTTATCGTTAGAAAAGTTGCTAACGTCCTGGTGACTTAACAAAAGCACGAGTTTTTGAAAGATTAGACTAAATCAAAATCTAGTGATGGAGCTTTCTTCAACTGCTTAAGGCACGATGCTAGCTATAAGCTGCAAGGAGATTTCTAGAACAATGTTGTTTTCTTGTTTTTTTTTTTCGGTTCTGCTTCTTTTTCTTTCATTAGAGGCTCAACACACCTTGAAACCTATTTTGTTTATTGACAAAGTAGGAAATTGGACATCTGATCTTAGACTTTTACAAAAGTCCTTCGTCTTGTTTATTCAGGACCTGCCACACTAAAACCTGGCTTCGCTGGCTTAGCTATTCTTCTCCGAATTTTATGAGGTCGACTTGTGGCAATTATCTGATCGCTGCCTCAGGTACTCAACGGCCCTCGCGCTCGATTAATTCGAGATATTTAGTTTAGTTGTTGTCTTTATTTTCTTTTTGTTCTCTTCCTGTTTCCGTCCTTATTAATGATTGAAATTATTTCAGGTTCTGTCGGAGGAATGTGCCCATCAATTCCCTGCTAAGGTAATTATCTAAAAAATACACTCGGATAGAGGGTGACACCAAACAAATTTGATGTCAAATCTACTTCGTTACTTCGCTTTAACACTTTGTCATGCCAAACAGATTCAGTCACCCGCAAATATATTGCCACTTCGCTAGATTTAGATATTTGAACACCGTTGACAGATTCGGCACATAGCCATTTGGAACACAAAATTTGTTTCAGACTCCCACATTGCTAGTAAATGTGTTTTTCGTACCAACTAACTTCATTGTAAGTTTCAAAATCCAGTTTGTTTACAATCACTATATAGTATCATTTCCAAAGACGTGAGATCGCGTTTTTCTGCATTTTCAATCACCAAGAAGGAACTTAGAGAGTTTGTAAGAGTGGTGAAATACTGGCGGAATAGTTAAATATGGTTATCTTCTAATCGAAACTAAAGCTCAGAAGAAATTAAACGAAGAAATTAATTATAAATTCAAAACCTACGCTTATTAACATCACGTATTCAAACACTCTCCTGCACGCAAACGGCCTCCTGGATTTAGTCGAAATTTGTTCCATCCTTCACGAGACTGGATATATGTTAAAATAGCAACGTTATCAGTGACGTCACCTATTGTTATTAATATGCCAGGCCGAGAACTATTGGCTGGTGAAACAATTAAACGGTTCTTTTGTTCAACGTTTTGAACATTTAAATAACAAACACAATGTTTGTTACCAAATATCTCCGCATTGGTGTAAGAAACGAAAAGCAAAGTAGAAAAAAAAAGAAAAAAAAGAAAAGAAAAGAAAAAGAAAAGAAAAGAAAAAGAAAAGAAAAATGAATAGAAGAAAAGAAAAGAAAAGAAAAGAAAAAGAAAAGGAAAAGAAAGAGGAAAAAAAGAAAAAAAGAAAAAAAAAAAGACTGCTCTTAGTCTAAAAATGGTTCCCCAAAAAGATTTGAGATGCCTGTAGTGCATGGAATTTTTTTGTCATTTACATAGTGAGTGACTATTTACAGCGGTTAGCAGTCACACGCGCCCTTCAACAATTTTTTGCCATTTCAAAAACTAAGTTTTGGTGGACGTCAATCAAATGTATCCATGACAATAGTCGTGTTCATTTCGTATCAGTTTCACGGCCATGTTCGATCGTCGTTGGATCAGGAATAACCGCTCAGTTATTTAATGCTAAGTAATTTGCAATTTTCCTGAAATGGAGGGCTATTATGTAGAGAAAACGTGGTTTGTCTTTGAATTTCATAGCAGAAACACTTTTTGCGAGCGAAACGTTTGTGAAGAGGGCGGCGTACGAAACAAAACTAGAGCCGTAAGCGATCCGCCAGAGAGAAAGTCAAAGAAACGAAAGATACAATTAGGTAGCTGAAAAAGTTGGCCTCTGAAATGAGTCGCTTTATGTGAAGATTGACTTTTTATCAGCTTGTTGTGGATGCAAATTATTTTCGCCGCAGAAATTCTTGTTATTCGCCTTGCTAAAACATAATCC
>JAHPZR010028423.1:50000-66731 GCA_019787425.1 Platygyra sinensis
CACGTCACGCAAAAGCTTAGAAATTCAAACGCAGTCTATCACTGAACCACGAGCCCATTTGGTGCGAAAATTTGTATAAATATTAGTTTTTAGCTGCTCATCATGAAAGTAAAATCTCAGGAAGATTAATAGTTCTGAAGTTTGAAATTTAGTGACGTCATGTGAAAACCAGCAATACGCTAATAGAGAGTGTAACCAATCAGAGGGCATAATTCAATTCAAGATATCCGCCTTTGTTTTACTCCTTGTAACACACTCTATTCCAAACTGGCCGCCATTTTAGTCTCCTTTTTGTTTACATGAAAATCAGCCAATGTTGCCTCTTTTAAATGAAAACATTCTTTTGCCGAAATTTCGTGTTCAAGGACGAGGCAACAAGGGCTAATTTGCAAGTAGACAAAAGAAAACTTGAACGGCGGCCATTTTGGAATAAGATTTATTGAAGGAGAAGGCAATGGGAAAAAAGAATCAAGATGGCAGCGCCCATGAAATTCACAGTTGGCCATGTTGGAAAACGGTCTGATTGAATTTTTTTTTTTTTTTTTTATCATAACCCACCCATTAATTTTTGAGTGATTTTATTGGCTACTTTACGTCACGTGGTATAAATCTCCGGACAGTTATCACGCAATAACCCCCGTCCGAGTCGATGTTCGTCCTCCGATTGTTTCCGTCGAGGAGAAACATAGTCAGCACAAGAATTTCAACTTTTCTTTTCTCTTATTTAATATTGAAGGAAACCAAACTAGTGTTATTGAGTCCAGCGATGGTGACATTAAAAAGCTGAGGCAAGTGCTGTTCCGGAAAGTACAAAAAAGTCACCAAAATACGCTGTCAATGAGTTTGAAGGTGGAGAAAGCCACGAGTAGACTTTTTATATTTAGTCCTACGTAAATTTAAACCGATTCATTTTACAAAATAAAGATTTAATAGAATGTGATAACTAACTATAAAATAAACCAACCGTTCACGTCCGACTTTGGCGTGGAGGAAGGAGAGAAAAACTCCAGTCGCATTTGAAATCATGGAGCCGGCAGAATTGTCAACCATGTTGAAACCGTTCTTACGCAGAAGCCAGAATAGTCAGTGAAAAGAAAACCATACAGTCGCAACGCTGTGAAAGCCAATTCGTTCCGGGCTGAACAGATTTTTTTTCCGATTCCCTTCAAAGAAAGCCGTTTGCCATTATTCGGGATAAGTATTCAAGCCGGCAAACGAAGCTCTAGAGCCATCACTGAAATATCTTGCGCGACAGGGATTGATTCACTCTTTCACAAAGCACAAGCGTCCAATTTCCAGCGAAGACCTTGAAGTCCTCTCAGCTTGGTCTGAATGCTCCAGAAATTTTGCAAATTCGGCATGGCCTAACACCATTCTCTACTTCGGAAAGAGAGGCCGTGAAACACTACGCGAGACGAAACCCGGTCACGGCTTTAGCTCAAAACAACAACAACCGGCTGAAGTACTTCATCTCAAGCGAGCTGAGAGCGACGAAAAATCAGTCCACCTTCAAGTGCTACAGGTTTTACACATTCTGTGTTCCACAGATGTAAATTCTGAGACTGAAACACATTTCTTTCTAGTCGAGTTTTTGAACAGTACGTCGGAATAAACCAAAAGCGCCAAGTTTTCGAGTTTTTGATCCAAGAGGGGTTACGAGAATTAATTTCACATGACAGCTTGTCAAATTTGGTCCAATCACAGTGGAAATAAAGTTACTTAAACCAATCAAATTTACTTTGCTCGCTCACGTCAATCACGCGTATTCGCCATCGGATCACCAATGGATTTTTTAAACATGTTTACGAACGGTTTTTGCGAACTGAAAATTAATGGGAGGGTTATAAAACAAATAAACCCCTTTCTGGCTTGCTGGTATGTCGGCTGATAATGTCCTTGGCTGAGAGATTGTCCTCAAAATTTCACATTGGCCTTCGAAGATTCGCTTCTCGGCCAAATGTTCATTTTTCGGACAATCTCTCAGCCGCGGACATTATCAGCCGATATACCAGCCCCCTGAAGGGGTTTATTTACTAATAAACTTCGCCGGTATTGCTCCTGGTTGTACTGCAAACTGCACTTGTTTTGAAGCTACAACCAACTCATTCAGCGTCTTTTGTTTAAGATTAGAGATAGGGGCTATACCAAGAGTCCTGATAGAATCTATGCCGGACACCACAGTCACACTGTAAGTATGCTCCTGAGTGGTTGGAGGGCTGATTAACAAACTGGTGAGACAGTCTCAGATAGTAGTAAAGAGTGCAACTGATAGCTCTGGCACGGTAGTCCCATAATACTCACCCCTGTTTAGTTCACCTCCGGTTTGTATCTACCTTGGTAGTCTTCTAAGACTTTTCCCCTTAGCAATGTGCATGCTTCAAGACCGTGTTCTCATTCAAGATCCAAATGTTACGAACAATTACAGTGCGTTTACCGAAACCGGGGCACCCCAGACAATGAATCAGTCAGATGGCAGAACCGAAACAATAGATTCAAACATTTTCAAATCAAGCCAATCAAATGCCTTATTTTCAAATCCGGCCAATCAAATGGCCGATACAAAACAATGAAATCTCAACTTGTTCGTAGTGATGCTCTCGACCGTGACGGTGTCTGCGCTGTAAATTGTCAAATCGTTATAAAATTTTATGTTACTTTATTTTAGATTGTACATTTAAAGGTGGTAAGTTCATTATATTGAATGTTTTCGACTGTGAACGTACGGCCAAAAAAATTCTTCTTTACGGTTTTTTGTTTCGCTCCTGTTGACTGTGCATGTTTCTATTTATACACAGCTTTCGGTTGTCACAACCGTGAAATTCACCACGCAGTTCTCGGAAAAACGATTGCGTTCACTGTTTCAGCAGCTGTACAATTCGGAGTTTGAGCTTCCTTTCTGGGTTATCACTGTATTGAAATAACATCTACATCGAAAATTCTTTCAGCGTTACACTATCAAAGCCTCAGCGTGTAAAATTACTCAGCAAAAGCAAACGACGGCGCCATTGGAACCTTCCCCTCCAGCTCAGAGACCATTTCAAAGATTTCTTTGAAACAGCCGCGACAATATTCAAGCTCTACACCACACACTCTGGCGGTATATTATATTGACGACGGACATTCTTACGCAGCTTTTCCTTTCATATATTTTCTAAACGAACCAAGTGCCCCTTAGAAATTGTAGCATTCAATCATGAGCTCCTGATAAAATAAAATTCAAGCACGCGAAAGTGCTAACGGTTTGAACATGACAATTTATTAGGCACCTTAAGATACCCCGATTTTCACGCACGGGTACGGCTAGCGTCATTTTGAATTCATTAAATGATGACGTGCTCGCGTTCTTACCGTAAAAGCTACACGTTTTCCCGGGGTAATCAGTGGTCTACCCGTGACTTCGCTCCGGGTAAAAATGGAAAAACGGGTAAGTTTTTATGGTCTTTATCTTTGCTTATTAGACTAGAATCGTATCCAGATTCTTGCATAAACATATGTTTTTCTGATTTGAAGCATTTTGGGAGTACGAAAAAGTTTTCTTGAGGTAACAATGTGCTGAATAACGTGCTGCTTTCCAAAACACTCGATGGCTGAGGTGTAGTCTCTTCGCCAAAGTTTAGTTGAGACACATTTCAAATAGATTTAATATGCAATAGGCCATAAACCACGACAAAAAATACCTAAATTCAAATTAAATACTTCATGTTGACTTGAAAAGATACTTCTTGACTAAAACTTTTTGATAGAAGTAAACTAGGCTTCTTCATTTTTTTTGTCGAAGACATATTTGTAGTATTTCGTAAGAAAAAGAAAAGGCAATTAAATCTGATAGAAATATATTTTTCAGCTAATTTCAGACGATGTTCAGATGGCATACGAAACACGATGTAGCCCTTGCATTTTTGCGCGGATCGTACCTGGTGTCACCCGGTGTATCTTAAGTTTGACTGGTTTCCCGTGTAGCCGAGTACAGGTACGGGTAATCCTACCCGTACCCGTACCCGTACCCGTACCCGTACCCGTACCCGAAACCGGGGTATCTTAACGTCTCTATTGATAAGCGACACCGCAGTCGCGTAAGAATCACAAAGAACAAGTTGGGATTTCATTGTTTTGTACCGAATATTTAAAAATGTTGGAATCTATTGTTTCAGTTCTGCCATCTGATTGGTTTTCATTGTCTGGGTGGCCCCGGTTTCAGTAAACGCACTGTAATATTTACAACGACAGCTTTTAAAAATTTTACTCTGGTGTTTTATAATGATTTTCTTTCACTTTAAATTCAATAACACCGTGGATGGACGTGACAAGTTAGCTCTTCGCGCCAACTTTGTAACTTGATATCTTTGTTTTCATCGTAAAGGTATGTAACATGAAACCCTTACTTCCTCCAAAACCCGGAAGATGTGCTTGTTTTTGGGGGATGAATGAAAGGAAGTTTACTATGTGACGAAGAAATGGAAGAGAAGCGGTTTTGTTTTTATGCTCAAAAGGCATTTCCTCGCGTATTTTGTCTTTCTCCCCAGAGTAATAACCTGACTTAAGCCCGCGATCCAATGGATAACAATTACCTGGTCAGCGGTCCACTTTATAAACAACTTGCAACCTCGATAACTTCTAAACCTGAGCTTGTGATATGGTCAGCGGATACACTGTTTTGACAGTTGTCAATTAATCATAACATAGATGTCCCATATCAATGATGTACCTATGGTAATGATGGTTTTATTTTATTATTCAAGGTATTGAGCAGGTGGCGTACAGACACACGGACGGACAGTCACATGACAACCAAAAGTTTTGAGATCGACGGGTTAACAAATTTTGTAAGGTTTTGGGCTTCCCTATCAAGCAGCCTTGCTCTACTTGCTTATTTCCAAAATTTGCGTGTTATGGTGAGGTATGACTGTAATTACATGGGGACGTGACTTCATCGGCTCGTTTGATTGCCTACAAGTAAAAAGGAGTTGTCAGAGGGGGTAGCCAATAACGTGTTGGATATGAGATGATAGATAGCCAACGAGGCTCGTAGCGCCGAGTTGGCTATAATCATCTCGAATCAGGAGCCATAATCAGGGACGGAGACCGTAAGTCTTGGGATGCGCGTGGACCCATGATATGGGACAATTTTTCTATTTTTAGAACAAATTGCGCCATCCTGACGCCATATTTCCGCGCTGATCCACGCACGTGTCTTGGCCTCTCGCGTGAATGTTGTCACGTTGTGTGATGAAATTGTGAGAGTTGCGAGATCCTCTTGCTGATTTTTCACAGCAATGGCAGGGAATAAGGCAGAGAAGAAGAAGCAGGGCTCTTCTATGTACTTTTATGCTCTGATTTAATGGAAAAGGTGTGTGTTTTCAAGGTCGAGAATTTCTTTAATTTCGCGCTGTGAATGAATAAAATCTGCTCGCCGGCTATAGTTGTACGCGTAAACTTTTGTGTTTGTTCTATAGAGTTCTGTAAGAACACTGTTTACTCCGGTATCGAGCTGTTAATTTGTGAGTTTGCCAAACAATGCTTAATCATAACCAAAACCTGTTTGATAGTTTCTTGTTGTTTCTGCTCGTTTGGCTAGTTTGCAAAATGTTTTTGTCTGACGCGTACGAGTAGTTCATTTGCATAGTGCAGCGGGTGCCCTTTCAAGTCCGAGTCGGTGTTTTCAGATTGTCAAGCAAAATCGTGAAAAAGATTTGTTTCGTCGTCTTTTGTGCTGAGATACTACAACACTTTTTCACTAACGTTCGCCAAAAGGCTACTAACATCATGTGTGTTTCTTTCACATAGTGAAACTTTACGCTACGAAAATAAAATAGATTAAC
Source organism: Platygyra sinensis (assembly GCA_019787425.1). Taxonomy (NCBI): domain Eukaryota; kingdom Metazoa; phylum Cnidaria; class Anthozoa; order Scleractinia; family Merulinidae; genus Platygyra; species Platygyra sinensis. Next base: position 55,820 of record JAHPZR010028423.1, read on the forward strand.
TCAATCGAAATCTTTATTCGAGTTTTGATTACAAGCGTCATCGTAACTTTTCTGATTATTTCTGCTGTTTTCACATATTTTCAGCTAAGGTTTTAATATGTTCTCAAACATTAATCAACCTTAAACATTAGAGATATTATATGAGTTCGATATACGTTTCACACCAAAGTGCGAAGTCCAATTTGTCATGTTTTACTAGCAGTGCAAAACACGCATCGGCGGGTGCTCTTACTCATCGACAACAGACAATTTATTGGATTTACACAAACAAAACTAAGCAGCGTCTACGGACATAAACCAATTGTCACTTATTGGGCCTAAACGCCGCTGTATCCAACTAGTTCTTTTTTCTTCTGTGTTATGGAAAAGCTGTTAATCTTCTTCATATGTGAAATTTAGATTGGAGTAATGTGAAGTTGTCGTAAAAGGAGCAGCGGAACTCAACTTGGTTAGAGATAAAAAGCGGGACATACCTAAATTAGGCACCGTCTTCACCCAGACTGGAGCAACTTACGGCGGAAATACTTAATCAAAATTTCAACAGCCATGAAGGCGTTGAGTGATGGGCCAAAAGGATCCAAAAGCATAAACGATTTCGGGAATTTCGGACGCCTTTTCTCTTGCGTGACATCCGCGAAAATCCTCACAGCAATGTGCGCGCGTGTGCCGCAGGCGATGGCGCAATTTGTTCTAAAAATAGAAAAATTGTCCCATATCATGGCGCCAACCCCAATACTAGAAATGGCGCGCGCTTACGGTCTCCGTCCCCGATTATGGCTCCTGCTCGAATCCAACAAGCGCGAGTGGAATACTTTTTTTTGAAAACGCCCCCAAATATAGAAAAATACTAGACTACAATAAAAACAAAAAGGGCAAAAAAACCACGCATACGCTCGCCATTTTTTGCATTAGTGAACGAGTGCAGGTAAATCCCGATAATTCACTCGCTGAGTGAGTTAACATTTTTATTATTCAAATTGAATACACTGCAAACAAAAATCGTCAAACTTTGAGTCAGCCGAAGCCATGGTGTAATGACAGTAGTGTATAGAATTTACACCACGGCTATTACACCACGATAATGACGTCAAGGAGGTTGTTTCGTCACAACCCAGTGTCACGTGGCACAAATCAACCAACCAGAGAATCGGAATTCGTACAGTGTATGAAAGTTGAATAATAATGACTCATATACCATGATAGCTAAGCCTAACAAAACTCTCGAATTGCATTATCCAATGATCCAGTTTTTAATAAATGGTTTTTGTTATGTCATATTGCAGTTCACTTGAGTTTAACAGAATTAAAAAGCTGACGAAATGCATATTTCGCGGACTACGACAACTAAATTCATTGTAAGTTTCAACATCCAGTTTGTTTACAATCACTATAGTATCATTTCTTTCAATTTCTAGTACGGTTGTGATCCCACAGAACAAAAAAAAAACATAAAACCTAACATATGATGGGCAGGAAATGACGGAGAGGATTAAAAAATATGAATTTTTTCCATTTATCATATTTCACTTCATTTCAGTTCACTTTACATCACCCCACCTCACCTCTACTTAAGTCTTACTTCATCTCAATTCACTTTACTTTACCTCACTTCACTTCACTTCACTTCACCTCACTTCACTTCACTTCACTTCACTTCACTTCACTTCACTTCACTTCACTTCACTTCACTTCACTTCACTTCACTTCACTTCACTTCACTTCACTTCACTTCACTTCACTTCACTTTCAATTCATTTTATTCATTTCATTTCATGTCATCTCATTTATTTATTTATATCAAATGACCCAATCGGCCCAAATGACCTGACTGCCTAATGTGACATGAGCCAATCCGTTCCAATGACTTAATTATCTCAAATCACCTAACCAGCTAATGTGTAATGACCTCTTTTAGACCATCGTGCTAAGCTCGGCCTAGGATGAATAAACAGTCACTCAGGGTCTGAGCAGCACAGAGTGAATCCACAGGACGAAATATCAAGAATGCGGAACTGGCAGAAATAGTGAAAACGTTGCGGAAACACGATGCATCTCCGCTGTTTGTCTGGTGCCGTTTACTGCGGTCACAGAGGAACCGTACCACTTTTTCACAAGTTTCAGGCCAGCGGACACGTGCACTTGTGCAACGTTGCTTCTCAGTTAGTCCAGCCAAATACTCCTCATCCAGTTTTGCTCTAATCTGTTCCAGCGACCCAATTATATCAAATGACCCGATCGGCCCAATTGACCTGACTGCCTAAAGTGATCATGAACCAATCCGTTTCAGTGACCCAATTATCTCAAATCACCCAACCATCTGTAATGACCCTTTTTAGACCATCGTGATAACGGCTTCCGCTAAAAACCCCCTTAGAAGGGGCTAGTGAGGGTAGCTTTCTCGCCTTTGTACGTTGAAGGCTTAGTTGAAAACGCTAGTTGCTAATGCAAAGAATCAGATAGAGGTCGTAGAACGCACCCATTAATTTACGCACGTGCTAGAACTCAATATTCTTAATCGGTGCACCCGGTGGCACCCTAGATTTCTCAATAGCATAGGGGAATACAGATTTGTGAAGTCACTGAGCTCTCTAAATTAATTAATTTACCCTAAACGGGAACAAAGTTACATTGTCATGTTTTAATTTATAGGAATTTAGACCACAATAATTTAATGAATATACCCAGTGGAACCTTTAGTGGACTTTATCACCTTTGGTATGTGTAAGTGACATCAAATACCTCATCTTTACTTCTCCTTTCAATGACAAATTTAGAGGCAGTGGCTCTTAAAGGTCGCCCAATATCAGGTGGTGCGTCAAAGGTCAGTTCAGAGTACAGAAGTCTGCAAACTTGGCTCCGCCATCTTGGATTCTACTATTTTGGAAGTGTTCTTATTGGTTTGCGAACGTGAAGATGGCTTGTGATAACAGTAAAAAATGTGGGTCAATTCTCGCCAGTCTAAGCGAATGAACGATTTTCATACGCCCTTCCACAATAGTACGTTTCTAGGCGATGCCTCTAAAATGCTGCACTAATGTCAACTGTTTCAGCTGAAGTGTGTTAAGGATTGACCTAGCTAATTACTATGCATATATATTTTTTTGTTTTAAGGGGATCGGTGTATCCAATCGTTATGAAACTTAGCAAGCAGTTTTATATCCACATGCTTGCTCATTTGATTGGCCTTTTAATCTTACATTTTGGTCACGTGACTCTTTAACGGCTAAAAACAATTCAAATCTTTCATCGAAAACGGGGTACTGAAAAACATCTTTCGCAATTGTTTTTTGTTCTTTGCTGTTTTACTTCTGTCGAGTGCTATTTTATGCCGCCTTTTAATCATGTCCTCATGTTAACAGAAACGGTTTATACAGAGAAACAGATTACGTGACATGCTAAATGTTTAAGTAACGGTCCATGTAAGAAGGATAATACACGCGGCAAGGAATGCAGAAAGGTGCTAACTTTTGCACAACTTTGCTATTGTTCTATCATACTTCTGATTGGCTAAGTCAGTAAAATCTACCAAAACTTCAGGTAGCCTTATTGATCAAGTATTTTCCTGTCAACAACATCTATGCTCAGTCTAAATACCACAGTAATCCTATGTGGGGAACATTGAAAAATTGGAAGCAATTATTGTCTCTGTTTACGACTGTTATGATTGGTTACAAAATTTTCACAAAAAGGAAACTACCCTTCAAAATAGAGTTTAAATACATTTTATTTCATAAACCTGCTTTCCATCAGTTGATAAATTCTTGGTCTGAAAACACAACCGTTTCAACATGGGGAAAACGTATTGCCGCAGAACAATAGAAAATGCTATAGTTCTTATCTGGATCATTACTTAAATATCTTTAAACAAAAATAACCTTTACCATCTTCAGTAGTGATTCTAAACAAATTGAATCAAAAACATTTTGGGAATTCTCAGTGCTAACATGCCCCATTTCCACAAACACTCATTGTGACGTCATTATTGAAGAAATGTCACGTGACACTTAAAACTACTGTCATGTTGTTAAACAAGTGAAATTCTATTGAATTCCCAATAAATCAGAGCAATAAGTCATTTAATACTGAAAAAAATTAAAGCAATTGATTTCTTTGCGGGGGGTCATCTTATTATAAAAAGCCAAACCTTAACACACAGTTCTCCTCGCCCACACCGAAACGTTCTGAAAGTACAGTAAGCAGGTGTTATTGGTACTTGCAATTAAGGCTATTATTATTTTCATTGCTTTTAAGTTATTATCCTAAATTGGTTGTATATTTATTCTTTATTGTTCAGAGGATTGAGTTTTAACAAATTACGAAATTTAGCGAGTGGAGTCTTTAGCGATCTTATTCGCCTTAGATCTTTGTAAGTATATTTACATAAACTTCACTTAAACCGTCTGTTTCATTTGAATTAATTCCCTTTGAATTTGTTATGATAGTGATAATGATGATGATATTGATGATGATGATAATGAAATGATAATGAAAATGAAAATAATAAATATAATGATAAGTACAGTTCTACTAACTAGACCGAGAGGATCACAAACTCTAAAATGCTAATAAATAAAACTACACTGAAATATACAAAAATAACAGTAAAAACTAAAATATACCGATTAAAATTATACTAAATTAATTTGCTTTTAAAAAACACAAAGAGACTTCTTGTGGAAGTTTGCTCCATTCAGTTATTGTCCTGGGGTCGTTCGGTTATCCCTAAAGTTCTTATTGCTTAGGCACAAAATGAATGCAGCGTCTAAGTACTGTCGTATGGAGCTCCTGAAGGTTCTCTTTGCTAATGCCTCTATTTGCAGTACATGGCTTCTTATTTGCTCTGCACCCTCGTTCACGAACAGACTGTGTGAAGTCAGCACATTTTCCATATTTTAATATGCATGTTTAAAAATGACTGCATGTATTGCAATTATAGTGGAAATTATAATGGTCATCATTAATTGGTAACCTGCGTATCTGACTTCGCTGGCAGTGGGTTTCTTAGAGCATTCTTCTACGACCTCAACCTCATCTATTTCTTCGTCCTCTTCCTCCGCCTTCTGATCACTAACGAATTCTGCCAGACTCTCTTTGCTCTATTGTTAGAATGCTATCACACGATAAGGAAAGCTAATGGGATATCTGAATGGGCATCCTTGGCGAGTTATAAGAACCAAAAATTCGAGTTATCGGGGTAAATTTTGATCGAGGGATACGAAATTCAGTTCGAGTTAGCGGGCTTTTGTCGCGCGAGTTATCCGAATTCGAGTTAACAAAGTAAAAATAACTGAAAAGCTGGATCAAATCCTAGGTTATTGAAACACAGTTCGAGTTAGCGGGAGAGTTCGAGTTATCCTAGTTCGAGTTACCGGGGTTCCACTGTAATTTGCACCACTGAGTTTTTCAAAAAGCTGAGATTGCACGAGCCGCTTTTCTTATTGATAATATAGGTTATGTTTTCACTCAGACAATTTTGTCTAGATAAGTAATGGTAATAGGACTGAGTGGAGTCCAATTCGGTCTGTAATCATACGAGTGATAACAAAATCGGACGACCGCCCAGCGGGAGTCCGATTTGTTTATCACGAGTATGATTACAGACAGAATTGGACGACACGAAGTCTTATTACCAATTAATCATAAAAATTACAATTTCCGAGAAAAGAAGAATAGCAAAGTTATGAAATAAAAGGAAAATTTGCATTTAATGTCGCTCTGAAATCGACAACCGCCAAAATGGATTTGCTGGTTGCCAAGTGACGAGCGAAAAACAAGTCTTATGTCAGTCAAAAACGCAACCATGCATGAAAAACGCTCAACTGCGCAGAACTTTGCAGAATTTGGTTAAAATTGCGAACGCTTGCCAGGGCAGTTTTTCCAGCAATATTCCAGGTTTTTAAGCTGAGTCAATAGACAGTACACTTCAAGTTGTAAACATCAGAGCCAGAGTCAATTATGATTATTCGTTTCCTTGGCTTTTTGGGACGGGGATTTTCTTAATGCTGGTGTTTTTTAAACACACTGAACTGTTTATTGAAAATTTAATATGGCGCCGAGAGATTTTTGTAGCCATGCTGTATTTGGACGACGGCATACCGGTGAATTCTATCACATTCGCTAATGAAGAAACTTGGTTTGAACTGATTGGAACTGCTGGACAAACATTCTCTTACAGCTGGTGGATTTGCTGAAGCTGCAGGCACCGAACTGTGCAAAGGGAATGTCGAAGAAATCACAGATATCGAGCTGGATTGTACAGGCACGTATCCGCTAGCAATGTGAAACAATTCTTGTCTTTCACTGGCAGTTAAATGCATTAATGTTTTTGGCTTTACAACGTTCTAGCTATGCTGCCATCCATGATTTAGTTGCTCGAGCGATGTTTTTGGAGGCTGTCGTTTTACTACTTTTTATTTCTGAAATTTCTACGTCTGATACAAGGGGAAAACTTGGCTTGGTCTACGGTCATTGTTCCTGTATTTTGATTTTGTTGAACAAAATGAGGATTTTCGAGGGAGGAAATATTAGCGTACTGTGCAGTGGTATTACAGCCGGGTGGATGTTTACCTCCGTTTGCCGCGGTTGTTGCGAAGCGATAAACAATGCTGTGGATGGCTGAACTTCATCTGAACATGTTTACATATCCACAAAGAAACTCGTCTGGATAGTTCACATAAACATTTGTGCCATAGGATAAAATAAATAACTTCCGTCTTCTAAAACATAATAATTGTTCAAGGGGAAAAAATTCTCCATTTTGAAGAAAGCCCCAATTTAGGAGTTTGTACACTTGTTTCTATGGTGATTGAAACCAACGTTGTGATTGGTTGATTTAAACCACAACTTTAAATGTGATTGGTTAATTTTAACTACATCTTTGAATGTGATTGGCTTATTGAACTGTCCGATAACAAACTGTCCGATAACAAGGTGTCCGATAACAAACTGTCCGATAACAGCTTGACAAATGAATTAGTGGGAAATAGGAGTTTTTGAAACCAATCACAATCGAGGAAATTGTAATTTTTATGATTAAGTCGGAAAAGTCCGGAAACTGCAGTGAAACCAGTCCGTATTGAGTTTAGCGAGTTAAAATTGCATGCTGTTTTCGCCAGATAAAGCAATCAATTTTCTCGCCAGTATGACCGGAAACTAACGCCAACTTATACTACCTCTCGAGATGGTATAACTTGTCCTGATAAATGCCGCAGCCAATCATATTCCACGCAGTGACAGATTCGGTCTGTTATCGTACAAGTGCCTTAACAAAATCGGTTGATCACGCAGCGGGAGTCCGATTCGTCACGAATATGATTACAGACTGAATTGGAAAACATGATGTCAGGTTACCAATTAATCATGATCATTATAATTTCCACTATAATTGCAATACATGCAAATAAATATGAATATTAAAATATGAAAAAATTGCTTGAACAAAAGCTGTTAAGTTTCTTTGAAAATAGTCACCAGAGATAAACCTCTTCGATTTTACAGTTGCTTGTGTCTGTTACTATAGCGATTGTAATAAACAATGCGATTGGTGGATTTACTTAAGAGGACTTAAAATGATTGGGACATGTAACTGCCCGATTACAACCAACTATACAGGTGTGAGGTTTTAGCAGAAATGGATGCCCAGGAGGAAGCAACAGGGGTTGGGGTGGAGGAAATATGGCAAAGTGTCAAGAGCATATATGTAGAAACAGGAAAGGAAGTGCTGGGGTACTCAACCAGAAAAAGGAAAGAGTGGATCTCAGGCAATACGTGGACTTTAATCGAAGAAAGGAAAGGGATAAAGAATCGGATGCTAAGCAATACGCAACACACTCTAGCCGAAAACCTCCAAGAGCATTACAAAGCTAAGAATAAAGCTGTTAAGAAAAGCGCTCGTCAAGACAAAAGAAATTACATCGAAAATAAAGCAAAAGAAGCAGAAGAGGCAGCAAAGGTAAATGATAGCAGAAAACTGTATAATATCACAAGAAGTCTTTCTTGCAAGTCCCAACAAAACTCCACAACGATCAAGGACTTAAATGGCAACATCTTAACAACAGTTGAAGACCAACTGAACCGGTGGGCTGAACACGTCAGTGAAATACTCAACAGAGAAGACCCGCGTAATCCACCTCAGCGACTTGAGGTCAACGTACCTGAACTAGACATCAATTCAGACCCAATAAGGAGAGATGAAATACGAAAAGCGATAAAACAACTGAAGAACAGCAAAGCCCCTGGCTGTGATGACATACCGGCAGAACTACTAAAGGCTGATCTTGAAACAACTTCAGAGGTGCTCTTTGTTTTGTTTTCGCACATATGGCAAGAAGAACAGATTCCAGATCCGATTATAACTTTGCAGATTAATTAGTACCATATACTGGGTAGTTTATGCACCTATCACTTTTGAGTAAATTGTAAATGTTATAATTAGTATAGGTTATTAAATGATTTCGTTTGCAATTTCGAATAAATACATATAAGCAGGATCAAATTTTTCAAAGACTACAAAAAATGTACGAGCGCGTAGGGCGAGTGCAATTTGTAGCCTTTGTAAAATTTGCGAGTGTTTATTTATTCCAAATTACACGAGAAAAATCATTTGATTACTTGTTAATAATATACAAGTGACAATTTCCGTCACGCTTCAGTACTTAACGTAACAAATGGAGGCGACGATTTGAGCTTTTTCAACGCTATTGGAAGAAAACTGGACGGACATATGAAATCAAGCGTAAAGATTCATTCACTCTAGGAAAGAACTCAGTTGAATTGAAGAACTTGTGTACAGGGCAAAGGAAAAACTCCCCAGCCTGCGGTTTTGATGTAGCTTTCTTGCCAAATGTTTTTCGAGTGGTTGAGAAACTGTAAGCCGTGTATAACGCCGAGAAGAAACTATTCAACCCAGCACAAGTTGATTTAAACGAAACACCGCGAAACGAAGCTAAGATCCACCAGAAACGGATTTTCTTAGCTCTGAAGGACATTTCTTAATTCTCCTGCTTGCTGCCTGACTTAAACGTCGCCTCTGGACGTGGCACATGTTAGGTTTGCCTCCTGGAGTTTACGGCTTTTTGTTGGGGAACGACCTTTCCAATCTCTCATTTCTTTCGCAAAAGTACGATGCTTGTACAACTTGTCTTGAAAATTAAAGTAAGATGTAGCAGGTTCTTAGGCCGTCTTCTTGAGTGCTTCTTCGCGGTTTAGTTCGTGGTACTAAAAGAAGTACGTTACAATCAACTTTTTCAACTGGTGTTTTCTAACGCCGTTTTGATCGCCTCCGGTATATTTCAATTTACTCAAGCTCAGGTTTATGTTTTTGCGGTCACGGTTTTGTGAATATATATTTACTTAGCTTTTAATACTTTAGTAATTGTTGTTGAGCTTTGCAATTTGCATTGTTATGAGGTAATTGTATTGAGATTTAGATAAAGAGTTTCAATCTTCGTTTAATTTTTGTCTGCCATTTTGTTTGTCCGAGCTCAAAGTAGTAGCTGCCAATCATTTTCAATTTCACCGTTTTGCACTCAATTTAAATTTTTTTCACTGATTTGTGATTAATTGACGCGTTCTTAACCAATCAGAATGCGTAAATTGTTGCTTGTATATTATTATAATGATAATCGTCCTAATTGTAACGTGGTTGCGGGTTTTTGGTGATATCGAGATCAGTCTGATTTTCGAATGGACAAAATATGGTGGATTGCTTAATGTACAGCCCCCTACAAAACATCGATCTTAAAACTACATCCCCAAAGACAAATTTACTGTAAAAAAACAAACAAAAACAAAACAAAATATTTATATATGTTCTTACCTTGTTTACTAGCAGAGACTAGTATGTACACTGAAAATTGAAAAGATCTGTTTCATCCCCAAAGTGTCAATTCAGCCCTGCTGGGGAAAGTCTGATTCAAACCTTCCTGGAGCCATTTGAGCGTAATCTGGGCCAAAAAAGCTACATCAAAAAGCTATTCAAGCCCACGTTAGGGCCCATTTCAGCCCAAGGACCAAATCAGCCCTAGCCAATTGGACTGTATTGGCCCTGATTTAAGGGAGCCAAATTAGACCCAAAAATAGGACTGTATTTTACTCACCGAATCGGCCCTATTTTTAGGGCTAAAACAGATATTTCTGATTTACAGTGTATAGGGAACTGGTTCTAGCTTTGAAAAGTTCGAGTTTGCGTGGTAACGTTCTCCTTTCAATGGCTCTCTTCGTGAGTGGAGAGGTTTTGATCGGAGCTCGAGCGAAACGGGCACTTTTATGAGGCCGAGTTTGGTAAGACATTTTATTGCCACGGTTTGCAAAGTGCCTGGGGCATCATTAAGTCCGGGAAGGCTTAAATGGGCGCTCGTTGCTCAAAGAATCGAGCTTCGGGCACAATCCGAGAGACCCCAGCGGATAACGTGGATAACGTCTCTGCCCAGCTCTGCACACCGTGAAGAAGTCTCCAGCAGGCAATAAGGGACAAATTGGTTAGTTTGAACTTAAGAAAAGAGGGCCAAGGAAGTTTTTGGCTGTGATTCTTGCCTGGCTGGAGACTTAATAAATTGTGTTGTTATTGCCAGGATTAATGTTTCCCGCACAAAATGAACACGGATTTCCCAGAATGCACTGCGAGAAGTTGAAATAATGTTTACTTCACTATTACAGTGAGACTGTTCTGTTGTTGTTGTTTCAGTTTTGTACGACGGACAAGCGACGGACATGCTGATCTTTGAACAAAGGTGAGTGGCAGGCTTTGTGCTCACAAAGTTGAAATCAAAGTTTGTGGTTTCATAGGCCGTTTATAGCGAAGGTTTATTGACATTATCTGATGTTATATTTTTGGTCATGTGTCGAGCGACTCTGGAATTTTATTTTGTGTCAAAAAAAAGCCGCCGTCGTAGTACTGCACAGACTGAATCGT